>CM035163.1:85358659-85645355 GCA_020205615.1 Panax quinquefolius
AAAGGCACCACCCAGATTCGCTTCAAATTGAAAGACCGATTAACTTCCCGCCAAGTAGATTATGATGATCCGGGAACCTTCATGCCAAAAAGCCACGAGAGTAACCCTAAGATAGGTCAACCTTTGATAAACCAAACGCGAAGGATGTCTCTTCATGCTTTCCATTTTCAATTACTTGTAAAAGCATTTACTTGTAATTTTATTCCATGTTCATCTTCATGTAATGGAAAATATAAAGATTGCTTATGCATACATGTTATCAATTAACAACTATTTTTGCAGGACCATATTCCTAAAACGGACATATTATGATAACATTTACATTACCCTAAGACTAAACTACATAAGTCTTTTGTAGGGAAATCATTGGGCCTGTTACCCGCTCAAAATCCAAAAAGGCCACGAGCCTACAACCAATCATGTCTTCGTCTGACCAGTCTAATCCTGTTTCTCGTGAAGAATTTGACGGATTAAGTCAACAAATCACAAATTTGGTCAGTTTTACTTAAAGAATTGCATCACCACCACTTAGGTACAAAGATGCCTCCACATACGTAATCCTCTACACAAGGAGGAACACAAGGTCCGGATAAAACAAATCTAGAACCTCACTTGATACAACCAACAAAGACCCCGAAAACACCCATCTCAAAGGAGATCCGCACATCCGTGATATCAGAAGAAAGTACTCCAAATGGAGGAAACTATCCGTGTTCTCAAAGGGATTGGAACACACGGAAGTGTTTCATATGTCGACCTTTGCATCTTCCCCGGTGTTCATTATCCGTAGAAATTCAAAACCCCTAATTTTGAAAAATATAACGGATTAGGGGATCCTTATACACATTTAAAGGTGTTCATTGGAGAACTTGGATCTTACACGAAAAATGAAAAGCTCAGAATGCAGCTGTTTTAGAAGAGTCTGACTGGAAAAGACCGTTCATGGAATACCAGATTAGACAACTCTAAGATCCATAGCTGGGAAGAGCTAGCTCATGCCTTCCTCACCCAATACAGCTTTTCAATCTCAGATGGCTCCTAACCGCACTAAATTACCAAGGTCAAGAAACAAATTAATGAGTCTTTCAGAGAGTATGCTCAAAGGTGGAGGCGCCTTTCTGCTCAAGTTATTCCTTCCATGATGGAATCAGAAATGGTCATGACATTCATAGATGTACAGGAAGCTCCTTTCTATGAGAGAGTCTTAGCTGGTATTGGCAAACCATTTTCTCGAAATGATCAAGCACGGAGAGATGGTCGAGATGGGATTGAAGTCCCAGTAAGATTCAAGACCTAGCCGCTTTTAAAGCAGTCATTGAGCACATCCAATCCGGATCTTATGGAAACAACTTCTGAGGGTCCATAAAAAAAGAAAGAGGAGGATGTTTCCTTGATACTACAAGGTCAAAAAGGCAATCAAAGCATGCCTATACAGAGGAGAAACTACTCCCTTTTCAAGCACAATCTTCAAACCCTCCATTGCCTAAAAGTGGAGAAGTAAAGCGCCCTCGAACGTTCACACCCTTAGGGGGACTCGCCGAGAATATTCTCGCTCTTCCGACTACTCGTAAGAAAAAATTACACGCCTTCTTCCACCAAACCAACCCTAATGGGAGGGGTTTTAATGCTACTCGAAGTGTGCTTATCATGCCGAGCACCGGACATGATACTCAAGATTGTTGGGCCTCAAACACAAGATCCAAGATTTAATAGACAACGGTGAGATCGTGGTCACCAAACCAGATCAACCTCATGTGCAAGACAACCCTCTTCCTCAACACAAAGAAGAAGAGGTCAACATGATTAGTTGGAGCACTCGATGAGTTCCAATTTAAATGGTGAATCATCCCAAACCCTCAAAGACTGGTGTTGATAAATGGGATTATGCAAAGTTCCAGCTTACTATGGAACGAAAGATGAAAGCTCTTTTTGCAAACAAATCGAAAATTCGCGTAACCGGTGACCCACCAAAGATCAAGTCACACGCCAATTAATCAGAGAGCATGCTTATCTCCTTCCTTTTGTTATGAATGCTCCATCACCACCTTCGTAAAGCGAAGCTATGGAGGATAAGGTCAAAAGAGAGCAAATGCTAAAGCCCATCGATTTTGCCAATCGTAGGGAATTTACCTATCCGGGCCAATCTATGGAGGAGATATTGCAAATGTCGATCAATGAAGGAAGAATTACCTTCCTTCTACCTCCAATCAATCCCCTCGCTCAGACGGTTCAATTCTCGATGAAGTGTGTCAATATCATTCACATTCTCGCACACAAAGACAAAAGAATGTTGGGCACTCCGCCATCTCATTCGTAATCTTATTGATAATGGTGTCCCCCAAACTAGCGTATGATGACACACTGCAAACTTAAGAGTGGGAATACATGTCCTACCAAATGGAAGGGATTAAGAGCGCTTATATCCAAAGTGGATGATGAGACCACAAAGCATTTCCCATACAAGCAATTCAACTCAAAGGAGCCGATAATCCTTTGAAAGTGGCCGCACCAAAGCCAATTTCTTTACCCTTCGCACTACACAACATCCTCGTTGTCACCACACAAAGTTCCCATGGAATTATGGAGAAGTCAAGGATCCACGCCTCATACTATCGCTATAAAGTCGAGGGAAAATCCACCGATCTTCCTCAACGGGTTATGAAACCTACTTGCAAAGCAAAGGGAAGATTCCCATGGAGAAGATTGAAAAATTCCTCCGCACTATGGGCCATAATGAAGCCAAGGTGGTTTTAAGCTTACGAGAAGCTCCACACATCGATATCAATATCGACTTGGTTTTATCTTCCGAGGATCATCTAAGATTTTATTAAAGGTTTTGGAAGAAGCCTACTTGCCAAAAATCAAGGGATGTGGAAAAATTTCAACATCCGGTTGATCACATTTTCAACAACAATGTGATATCCTTCATCGATGATTTACATACCGCCCAAAGGGACCGGCCATTATCGCAAGCCATCAGCACATCAGCGCTTTTCTCTTCCGGTATACATGCTAGCCGGAGTTTTGATAGATGGAGGCTCATCTCTAAATATATATGTCCTTATGCCACCTTGGTGAAGATGAATGTCAATCTCAAGCGGATCCAAAGCAAACCATACTATTATCAAAGCTTTTGATGGATCCCGACGAAATTCCATTGGAAGATTGAATCGCCAATCGAGATTGGTCCAAATACATTCAATGTATCCTTCCACGCCCTCAAGATAGATTCAGATACAACCCGCTATCGGGGAGACCATGGATACACATGGTCGAGAGCCGCTCCTCCACACTACATCAACAACTCAAATACATTGTCAATAATAATAGTCTAGTCACCGCTAACGCCGAGCCGAATGTCCCGAACAAGGAACTCTACCAATCATCGCCTTCAATTCGTAAGTTGAACTCTACCAGCTTTTCATACTTGAAGTGAGTAACACACAATACCATACTATTGAGCACCACTTCCCATACCCAAGATTTCGCCGAGGTTATGCTTACCACTCAAGAAATGATGTCATCAATCATCACCGACAAGGGGCTTGGTAAAATCAGCAGGTATTAAGCACCCTATTCAAATGTCCAATCAAATTGAACAAATGACTAGGCTATTCTCGCCAGCCCCAATCACAGAATCCTCATAAGCACAAGCAAAGTTCCTCAAGCTTCCGCCACACATACTACGATTTTCTCTCTACCTTTACCCCATGAGTTGATACAATCTCCAAGAAAGGTACCAAATTTCATGTTGTGGCTATGTTATTTCCTAAACCAAGCCAATCAAAGCAAAAGAGGTGTTGATTCCTCGATCCCAAGTGGAAGAAAAGGAACGAAAAAACGTAAACATGACATCGCCTTGATGATGTCAGTATACGCGCCATTGTTCATGATGAACATACAAACAGATATACCCCCTGCATTTATGATTGCCTGTGATGTCATGGTTATCATTCGGAGAAGGAGGACACAATGACGATCCTTCCATCATCGCAATCCTTCAGACTTTGCCTCGATAATTGAGCAAAGACTCCACGCATCGGTCGATTTAGGGTAAAATGGGCGTAAAATCCTCCGCCTCAGAGATAAACTTTAATTGCTTGCTTTTCTTTACAATATTAGCGCTATTTTATCAAGTACATGCTAACACTTTTGTATGATCAAACAATTGCATATATTAAGTGAAAGCATATTTTGTTTCAGACTCAATTTAGATGTGCTGCATTTCATCGATGAGGTGCCTTCTCTCCACAAGGGTCAGAATTTGATGCAAAGTTGACTCGCACTTGATGGAAATACAAGAGGACATTGAGACACCTCAGAGATTAAGGAATGGGTCGCAGACAAACCTAAACCCAACCTCGACCAAACCACTTCTTTCAATCTTGGAACCTTAGAAAACCCTAAGTTAATCCAAATTGGTTCGCACTCACCACAAATCAAATGAATGACATGGTCAGCATTATTAACCCAATTCCGTGATGTGTTTGCATGGTCTCATGAAGACATAATGGTGGGTTTGTCCACCGACATTGTTCTTCATCGCCTTCCCATTAAAGAAGGATTCAAGCCAAGCTAGTAAAAAAACTCAAAGCGATTGAAACCCGAGGGAGTTTAAAAGTCAAAGAAGAAATTGTGAAACAATTTCAAGTCGGCATTATCATGGTGTCTACATATCCTGAGTGGATATCCAACATTGTTCCCGCGCCTAAACCAGAGGAAAGGTGCGTAGTCTGCGTGGATTACCGGATTTGAACAAAGCTTGCCTTTAAAGATAGCTTTCCCACGCCTTTATCCACATTCTTATCGACAACACCGCCTAATACGACATGTACTCCTTTTCATCGATTGCTTTCATGGGTACCATCAAATTATGGTCACCGAGGAGGACCGTGAGAAAACCGCTTTCATCACGCCTTGGGGACTTTTTTGTTACGTATTTGTCATTCAAATCATCAATGCCGGGGCAACCTATCAAATGAAGCTATGATGGCTCTTTTTCCACGATTTAATGCACAAGGAGATAGAGATCTACGTGGATGACATCATTGTCAAATCCCAAAGGAGGAAGACCACTTGACCATCTCGTAAAAAGCTTTTCAACAAAGTCATGTAAGTACAACTTGAAGTTGAATCCAAATAAGCGCGCCTTTGGTGTTAAATCGCAAGTTTGCTAGTTTTTCTAGTCACCACAAAGGGATTGAATCGATCCTACCAAAATCCAGCCATCAAGGAAATGCCCATTCCTCGATGACAGAGAAGGAAATACGGGATTTTTGGGAAGAATCAACTTCATTAGCAGTGTTCATTTCTCAACTCACAAAGAACCTCGTGAGCCCATCTTCAAGTCATTATGAAGAACTCCTCCATGAAATGGAACGATGAGTGTCGAAAAGCCTTCCTTACCATTAAAGAGCAACCGATTAACGCCCCTATTTTGGTACCACCTGTGGATGATGTTCCCTATTCATGTACCGCCCATTAATGACAATGCCATGGGTCAGATATGTCAGGGCAAAAAAGACGATAGAGGCCAAGAACGAGCTATCTATTACCTCAAAGAAAAGATTCAAAGATCGCGAACACAAGTACACTCGATTGAGAAAACTTGTTGTGCTTTAGCATGGGCTTCCATGAGGTTACAACATTACCTCCATGGTCACACAACCCATCTCATATCCCGCGTGGATCCTCTCAAGTATGTGTTCAGTAAGCCCATACTAAATTGTCGATCGTCCGTATGGCGCTGATCCTACAAAGAATTTGACATCGTCTACGTGACGCAAAAGTCTGTCAAAGGTCAAGGAATTGCGGATTAACTGGCCGCCGCACCTGCAGGGGACTACAAACCCTTGGAAACATACTTCCCCGATGAAGGGGTAATGACAGTACAGCAATAACATCAGTACGATACATGCCGTACGTGGAAAATGTATTTTGATGGAGCTGTTAACACAGAAGGTTCTGAGCCGAGCAGCTTCTAGTATCCGCACGGGGAGCAAAGATCCCGTCAGCCATCAAAAATTATAGCTTTGTCAAAAGACCAACAACACAAATTGAATATGAAGGTCGTATCATGGGGCTAAAACTTGCCCGCTCAATGGGCATCAAAGCGTTAACTCGCCTTTGGGGATTCAGAGTTGGTAATCAAATAATCCACGAATCTATCAAACCAAAGAATTACATTTGCTTTACCTTTACCATCGGCAAGTTTTACAGATGGCTTTGAGTTCAAAGAAATCTCCTTTCTACACATTCCTCGTAATAGAATGATTTTATGATGCATTAGCAACGCTTGGCCTCCTCGATTCACATACCGACAAGGAAAACATGCCAAGCATCACATTTGCACTACAAAAAGGCCCCAATTATGGGAACTATGTTGAGAAGTATCGATGAACTACCTCCCATCCACAACCCTTGGTATCAAGATATCAAGGAGTATCTACGAGATGGATCTACACCACCGAGGCGAGCCTAACCGAGAAGAGGCGATTCATCGACTTGCTATGAAATTCTACCTCGAGCGAGATGCACTCTACAAAAGAGATGCAGATTAGGTCTCCTCAGATGTCCGGATAAAGACCAAGCTTAGAGGCTCATGGATGAGATCCATGGTGGAGTATGTGGCCCTCACACATGAGCGGACCCCTACTTGTCAAGAAGATCCTCGTATCAGGCATTATCGGCTTACACTCAAAGTCGACGCGTGATGATCACGCCAAGAGATGCTATCAATGCCAAATTCATGGAATGCTATCCACGCCTCCAAGGAACTCCACAATACGAAGTTCGCCACGGCCCTTCTCAATGTGGGAATGGACGGATCGCCCATCGAGCCCAAAGCCAATAATGGACATCGATTCATATTCACCATGATCGACTACTTCACCAAATGGGTAGAAGCAAGCCTTCCCTGTGGTTACTAAAGAAGTCATCATTGCTTTCATCGTAAAACAATGTCGTCTCGTCGATATGGACAACCGAGGTCATCAGGTGTCGCACAATGCTAAGAACCTCAACAACAAAATGATGGAGGAGTATGCAAAAAATTCCACATCAAACACCTTAACTCCGCCATCTATCGTCCAAAGATGAATGGTGTTGTTGAAGCTGCTAATAAAAAACATCAAAAGATCATGCAAAAATGTCCGCCAATCACAAAGGATGGCCCCGACCTCTTGCTTCGAACTTTATTAGCCTACGTAACTTCCATGCAGCATTCCCACCGGGCAACCCCTACTCATTAGCCTATGGGATGGAAGCAAAGGTCCCCATAGGTGTGGAAATGGAATCCTCAGAGTGTCGATGGATGCTCATTGATGAAGACCAATGGGTACAAGATGTATCACCAATTGTCTCTAATAGACATTTAAAAGGCGAACCGCGACTATCTTCCATGGTCATTATATCAAGAAAGGATCGCACGATCCTACAATGTAAAAGTCCAACTACTGGCAGCTCAAACAACACGACTTGGTTTTAAAGAAGATCATCGACAACCAAGATCAATCTAAGGGAAAATTCGCCCCTAACTGGAAGGCCCATTTGTTGTCAAGGAGGTATCGACAGAGGTGCTCTCAGATTATGCAGAAATGGATGGCGATGAATTTCACAAATTTATCAACTCGACACACCGTGAAACGGTACTATGTCCTAAAGTTACCATCAAACAAACATCCCGGTTTTGATCATCAAATCACCAAATTCCGCTTTTAACCCTTTCTTTTACATACTCTTCTCGCCTCGTGAAACATACACTTCAAACCAAAGAACTGGTTTCACCTCATTTCAAACCTTTCATACAATTTCTGCTATCCCAAAGACGGATTAAAACCTTTTCACACTCGCAGCTTATCCCAAGACGGATTAAACTTTTCACGCTTTGCGCTTTGTCCTCAAGACGGATCAAACTTTTTCCACACCGCAGCTTTATCCCCATTATGGGATCAAACTTTCTTTTCCCCAAATAGATAGCCTCGCATACGGGATTCACACTTTCTTTCGTCATAATTTGTCCCCGAGGGGCAAACTACGCCGACCGATCTCCCCGATACCCGGAGTACGAGGCAACCATATTCTATATATATGGCCCTACCGCAATAAAAAAAAAAACAAAAAAATTTCTACCCTTTCTCTACAAAAAAAAAAAACAAAAAATACTTTCTACACCTTTCTTCACAATAAAGCTTCTACACCCATCTCGCTTTCACATTCAAATATTGAACCTCTTACACCGTGTTCAAACTACGCAGACTTGATCTCCTCTTCAATAGAGTACGAGGCGTACCATTTATGGTTCAATCCTAACCCCTACCGTAACAAAAAAATATTTGTCACACTAAGATCGGGATCAACCTTCAATTCACCACATTTCATCGGCTTTCAGATCAAAGGGATGGAATTACCCAACTTCTCTCTCACAAATAGAAGATTCTGTGACCATCTAAGTCATGCGATCAGCCTCAAAGAGCAATACCAACCCATAAGAGATGGAATTAACTAGGCTTCTCACAAATAGAAGTACTCAGCGACCATCTGTGGGAAGCGGTCAATCTCGTAGAGGAAAAACCACCCTCCTCTCCACTTTTCCATACGTATACCAAATCCCAAGACACCAAAGATGGTAGGGATATACACAAATCAATGATCCGCTTCTCGAGAGATCTCATGACGTCTCAATGTCCACATATCAAGGATAAGTTCGTAATGCATCAAGATCACAAGGCCCTCAAGAAATAGCAAAAATCAAGCAAGTATCAAGGCATAACTAAAAGGGAAGTGAATCAAAATATATTTCCCCGCCATACATAATAATCGCTTTGATATATACATATGTGTTGTACATGACATAAAAATGGCTAAGCTAGTCTGTGGCAGAAAATATAAAGCTATCTACAGATCCGTATGTATGCGACTATCGATCTAACATGGCATCCCCTCTCTCAAGAAGGAGGTAACGCCGCAAGCTCCCCGCCCAAGGGTATCTACACGAGCTAGCGATCGTAGGCTAAACCGCATGGTGGCATAATGCTCATCAATGTAAGCACTCATGCTCGCAAGACCGATACCATATCCGGGATCTCATCAAGTATCGTCTCAAAATGGCCACATCCCTAGCAGATAATGCAAAGATCCCGCCCACAATCAATGCATCCCCGGTCCGATCTAGCCTCATCCTCTCTAATAGAGCTGCTGATCTCTCCATCAAGAGTCACAACATCGAGGCCCTAGCCTCGATCTCTATCATAGGTCATCGATGTAAGCTCGCTTCCAATGTCATGGTCAATATCGAAAACAAAGGGCACTCGGTGGGAGAATCCATCACAAATGCCGGCAACCCAAAGCCAATCAAATCATCATCGATGGGAATGTCACCTCCTCTATAGCTCCTCATCGTCGAATCATCCCTCGCACTGTGGATACTACCATAGCCGATGCGCTCTTTCTCCATCCATGTGGAATACTCGCAGAATAACCTGGATGATCGATGTAAAAACTCAACTAGCTCTCGCCGATCCCAACAGCATACAACCCGGATCTATCTCCTCCGCCGATAAAATGGTGTGAAGCAAAGCGCCGACTCACCGCCTCATAAGGATGAAAATCCTAAACCGGTCAAACCGACACATCACGGCCAAAGGGTGGTAAGTAATCATGCCTCTCAAACCAGCTTTAGAGGTAGATAATCCATGCCCGGAGAGTATGAGTAATGAAGTCAGTAGGGTGAGCTAAGCCCTCAACACAAGATAATATAGCAAACGGATCTCCAATCCTCGCCAGAAAGTCGACCAAGATGCAAAGATCTAGACACTCAAGCAGTCCGAAAAGGAGTATGATATGGCTATATCATGGGTGAAACAATACCCATGCCATCCTAAATGTGCTAATCGGTCCTCAAGTGTGATATAAACCACACATACAAAGATGACCGAAGCTACTCAGAACACTCCTACCGATAAGTGCAAAGAATATGTAGTCGACCTCGTAGTCTCTAGCAATGATCATCGTAGATAATGGTATAACCTCCCCGAGAGCTCTCACCGCCATAATGACGCCGATATCCAACTCATCCATATACCGTGGCATGAAGACGTATGACAATACGCATACAACAAGCAGTACATCCACTCGGTCAAACGCCAATGATCCTCCGCAGGTGGTGAAATCCCTGAATGTCGTGCATAACTATCCTCGAGCCAAATCACAAACAAAAAATGCCGATATATCACGTGGCGGATGTAATCTCGCCCCGTACCACTCTACGCCTCAATCCAATGAGGGTCATGAATCGCCTACTCATGTCTCCGATCGCCATGTGCACGCAAGGTCCGTCCCAAAGGCAAAGATCGTCAACCGTGCATACCCTCCAAAGTAGAGTCAACTCCTCGGGTCCCAAATCGAAAACTCGCCTCCGATACCCAAAGGCTTTCAAAGATACCCTCTATAACCCCATGGGGACCTCAAACATCAACAAGGTCATAGTATGTCAAAAAATCTATCTACAATCACCACGTTCTGATGGTGACATACTATCATACCATGAGCAAGATACCAGATGCCACCAAAAATGGTGGGGTATGATCAATACTACTAATAACTCGTCAAGAAGACATCTCAGACGGGTCGTGGTCATAAGACCATCCAGGGTCAATGCCGAATATCTCCGACATACATACATATGCATAACATAATAACATGCGATGATACAATAGATGGCAATATGATATAGGAATGGAAAACGTATATACATTCCTAAGTATATCATCATCTAATACATCTCTCAGACAACTAAAATATGGAAATGGGGGCAAAGCTACCCAACAACTAACAGGGCTATATCAAAAGATATAATGAGAATGGGGCGGCTACCCAAAGAGCCTAACAGAGGCCTATCAAAAGAGATAACGAGAAATATACATCGAAAAAAAAATCAATGGTGTCGATGTTCACATCATCAATCCTCGCCCACCGATGTAACTCCTCCCGAGTCACCGATCTCTATCTATGTGGATGTCAGCCTATACAAGGGAGGATCTGCACCGCAAAAACCATATGGGTCACCCGAGGGGCCAACACCAGAGCCGGAAGGATCAAAAGTATCTACCTCAAGGATCTCTACCCAAAATGCCGATGAAAAGAAATGTGTCCTGGCAACTGGCGCGGGTCAATTTATCAATCTGCGGTCACATGAGTCGATCTCCGACACAAGCTAGCCAAGCCAATCCATCATCATCACGGATCCTCGAACCATATCCCCATAAACTACCGTGGTGGCGCGGTCCGAGCTCCAATGGTACGAGGGAACCACCAATGCCGAACATCTCCCGAGTGCAGGGGCCTCCGATAATGTAAAACCGCCAATCCCCAACAATGGGATGTCAATGACGGGTGATCGCGAAATAGCCAATAACGCCTCGGCAGAGGCAAGATCGAGATGCGAATCTCTCTCCTCATAGTGCTCCCGATAGACGCTTCTCCTAAATAGAGCTCCCATCCTCCATCTGTGAAGAGAGGAATCTCTACGGTGGAAATAACGTACTCAACTCCAAATGGGTACCCATCCCAAAATCCAACTCCCAAATGCTCCCCAGAGTAGGGAACCCCATGTGATGACATCCGCCGTCAACAACTCCAAATCAGAAGGCGGCAAATGAGTGAAACCTCAAAAATGTGGACCTCCACCAAGATGGAATGATGCCATCTCCGCCCTCGTGGATAGGTGTCTAAACCTAACACGCCATAGGACGCAAAACATGGAAGCCTCTCATAGGCCCAAAATCGCCAACACAAAGGCAAACATCTCGCCGTCAACAACACTCTTAACCCATACATGGAAAAGATAAGAGAAATACTCACCAACAGAAATGGGTAGAATCCTAACCACGCCTCGCCAAAGCCCAACGATCGCATGCGCATTCCCCGAGGAAGTAGGCAAAGGTGTAGGAACCCCAATCATACTCTCCTATACGGGTCCACGTGTCGAGTGGCGCCGATCAAAGCGAAGGACACCATAGAGGAGTTATTCTGCTATGGCAAATTTCTAATGATCATCGTGAATAATCGCCAAGAATGCGATCCCCGACTCACACATCATCGGTATAGGCTCACTCAATAGCCCGCCATAAAGATCTACGCCAAAGGACCTGTATGAATAGTCCCGCCTCGAGCGCCTCCGCCGAACTCCCAACAAGGATCTCGACGGCAAGTAGGGGTAATATCCATCAGTGCAAGGCAATCGGATCCCTCAAACTCCATACTGTGATAAACCGCCAATCCATCGGGCCATCATCACCTCACAGTCCAAAGAAATGGAGTGACCGAAGTCCGTGAAACCACCGCCAGACATAATGCCTCGAGGTAACCCTGTGGACAACGACGGGGAAGAATGGAAAAGAACGTCCCAATCCCCAACCATACGCACAATCTCTCTATAGTCATCATGCAAAGCCCGATACATAGAGTGGATGTCAACCAGCCTCCTCGAGGTCGTAAAGCCGAAACCTACATCAAATGCAGATCAACATCGTAATCCTTTACTCCTCATCAATAGAAAAAAGGAAGATTAAAGATCTAACTTCATACCTCGCTTGCATGCGTGTAGATCAAGGATGCCTACTCAAGTCACCCAAAGATCCGGGTTCGCCACTTGAATACCTCGCAAATCCCTATACGGGGAACACGCATACAGAGAGCAGAACCTCAATCGAGACATCCTCCTCCTCGCCCTCAACATCCGCACTTCAACCCGGATAGATGTATCACCGCCTCCACCAAACGACGAGGTCAGCCTAATGTAATCTGGGGTCGAGGAACTTCTAAGCCCTCCTCCGCACACCGTAAGTGGTCCTCATGGGAACTACTCACCGATCCGGATCCATAATATCTCGACAACAAGTCTCCAAATCACCTCAAAAAGGGTGTGGTAAATTTTACCGAGCTTTTCAAAATGCATTTTATGATTACATGCATGCATGCATTATTTTAACATACATCTACAAGAGAGTTAAAAATGCACGACTACCCAATGCCTACATTTTGGAAAAATTTTGCCATAGCCCCTTTGTAAATGGGACTATCCACATACATATAGGCACGACTAGTGGCCATTCAAGAGCACACCTATACACAATATATACATCCTACATGCATTAATACATCACAAGAAAAAAATCCATAAGTGTAGTCTAATTACCAGATTATTTTGCTTTTCTACCTTTACTCATTTGTCCTCAAATAGATAAGAAATGACAAGAAAAGGTGCCAATTTGACTGCTTCAAAAGTCAAATTTTTTCACATCATTATGTTCAAAGATGGTTTAATACTAACATTTGCTATGTTGAATATTTTTATCAAGTCATATCAAGATGCATATTCACTACTATGTGTCTAAATGCATTTCATGTGATAAGTCATTTTCCAACTCTGATAGAAATTGGAAAAAAATACATGCATATGTTACCGTGATGTTGAAGAACGCTTGTACGGTGGCGTATATGCGTAAAGTTGCCTTAACTCAAAGAGATCCGAAGAAGAGCTCTCGATTTCCTTCAGTAAGAACAACTTGAAAATGACTTATGAAAGCAACCTTTGGGCTTTACATAGCCACTTGGCCACAGTCCACTCCACCTCACGTCAGCTGAGTGTACCTGCTGCACTCTCCCACATGGGTCCCACACCTCCGCTTTCACCCAGCTTAGAGTTGCAAAGGAGGTCTCAAGTCGAAAAGGCCAAATCAGAATAAAATGCTACGCGATCGAGCGAATAGCTTGAATCTCGGTTTTTATGGGGTCAATTAAACTCCCGCCATCTCATCGGATTCACCAATGCAGGTATACTATACCAATGAGCTCAAATTTTCACAAATCATGCTCTAATACCCCACAAAGGTCCGATGTCATCATCAGTAGGTCACAACCCCTAAACCTCCCTCACGGGGTTACAACGCCAAAATGTCACGAAATGCTAATGTATCCCGACGGGGTTACAACGCAAAAGTTACAAATTAATATAAAGTATCCCCAATGGGGTCACAACGCAAATCTTTCAAGCATCCACGATCCCCTAGTCGGGGTTACAACGCATTCTCAACCATCGATACACACATCAATGAAGGTCAAGCAACCTTGACGTCATGTCACCGATGGCAAGTAAATCCATCAAAGCAACTTATACACGTATCCCCGGCGGGGGTTACAACGCAATGCAACAATTGACACATACATTAATGAAGGTCAAACAACCTTGACAATGCACCCAGCAGGGATCTATCCGGTGATACACACATCAACGGTTGGTCGTGCAACCCGACGACAACAATAGATCATCATTGGCAAGAATCTCGATGTGATGAGGAAATATGTTATACACATCCTCAAATGCATAAAAGCTTTCTCCCCACGTATCTCTTGTACACAAGAGGCACCTCTATGGGATATAAGCTAAAGTCTCAGGATTCGAGACTTTGGTGATAGCCCCAACGTCAACATCCTTGAAGACTTGGATCGCATGTCCAAGCCATCACTGATTGTCATCCCCAAAGGATTAGCAGAGAACCGACAATCATTTCCATCATGCATCATACATTTGCATCATGTTGTCACACATAGCATCATGTTTATCTTACTTGCATTTCAAGTGTCTAGGATTCTTTATCCTATCCATGCCTCAGATTGCATATGAATATGATAAAGAGGGGCATCTGTAGACACTCAAAATTTTCTACACGCTCATTAACATCGACATTGCAGGAGGGCGATTCGCTTTCTGAGATAACCCTCGAAGACAAATTTCACATCCATTCTAGATACTACCGAAAAGTTCAAGTCAAAAAACCGAACACACACACCGAACATCATTTCCAACCCCCAAACACACACCTAAGGATCATTTCCAACCTCTGAGATAACCCCGAGTTTCATCCTCGCGATAACCCCAAGGAATGTTGTTGCAGCCCCATGATAACTCCGAAAAATGCTTGTTTCAAATACATGCTATCGCCTTCAATCCGCACCTCCCGCCGAGGCACTCATCCCTCGCACCCGAGCTAACACCGGCGCATGTAGCACACTCACAAGATGACATTGCGGCATATAAACAAAGTAGTCCAATCTCGATGTAACCCCGAGCAACGCTCTGCTTTTCACTCAAACCGGCGATAACCCCGTGAAGAGTCAAACGTCATCTTGCCACATAACACCAAAGGCCATCGCCTCAACACTTCATACATACATACTACAAACAATGTCCCACAAGAACCGAGGAGTTACAATCCCGAGTGACTATTACGCTGCGGCAAGACACCTGGGATAGAATTTGAAGCTTGAAGACTATGGGCATGGTCCCTCTTCCCGACTTCAGACAACCTCTAATCCATGTCATTGCATAACTCTCGACACAAGCGGTCCAAGAAGGTCACATATACCTCGCTCGGATGCTCTGATTGAAGTTCTGCAAGTTCGAAAGGACATTACAAAGGCACGAGTGCACGTACTTCGAGACGATAGGACCCATGAGGCACTGGGGACCTCCTCGACTAACCCAGTGTAGTGCAATCAAGGGCTACAAGTAGGTACACACTCATGCCATCGATCTATAAATATAGACCTTGGGCCAGCCATTTTGAGGAGAGAAAAGAGAGAGAGGCGAGGAAGCCCCATCCAATTTGCTCAGACACACCCATATTGAGTGTTTCCTCATTCTAAACATCTGTTAGCTCACATATAGCTATATTTTTATCCCAAGTGAGAGAGCCGAGTGTTTATCCATATAGTCATAGAAGTCTACATCATGCGTTTCCAACGTAAGCCTTCTTACATTCTATAAAGCCTTTCTTTTCATATTAGCACACACTATTATACACATCGAGAGTCGTGTTGTGTGTGTTTGCCCCAACTTCTATCCGTGGTTTTCATTTTTCATCATATATATATACTTATATATATATATATATATTTATATATGGACTAACATTATCGAAGTTATGCCTCGATTGAGCCTTGATTTATGTCCGAGAGCTTTATTGCTTATATATATATATATATATATATATATATATATATATGTCGTATATATATATCCGATGAGCCCGGATTTTATATCCGAGCATTTACCGCTTATATATATATATATATATATATATATATATATATATATATATATATAATTGTTGTTTATACATATCCGATGAGCCCGGATTTACATCCTATATGCTTACTACGCTTATATATATATATATATATATATATATATATATATATATATATATTACATTCTCTCCGTAGCCCGGAGTTTACTTATTGGCTTTTATATATTTATTTACATTTATATCCTACTATAGAGTTTACTTCGTGGCGGTTGATTGCTTTTACTACTTTATTTATATTTCATCCCCGCCTCGAGTTTACTTCGTGGCGCTTGATTGCATTTATTGCTTTATTTACTTTTCTCGATCCCCATGGAGTCGTTTTCTTGGTGGTGGTTGATCATGTCCATATATATATATATATATATATATATACCGCTTTTATATATTTACATTTTCGATCCCCATGGAGTTGCTTTTCATGTGGTTGATCATGTATATATATATATATATATTATATATTTATATATATATATACTCGCTTACTTCGCTTTTTCCATATACAAACCGCAGATCATGTGAGCCTAGAATCATGTGATCACAGATTCACCATCAATCTAGATTCGCTCCCCGTGATGGACATTTTTTCAAATTGTAAGCATCTTGTACATTATTTACAAAGTATCTCAATTTCCTTAGATGGTCATTATGCCTATGAGGAGTTCTAAGATCGTTGTTTATTATTTTCTCAAAGATGCTTCAGATCTCAAAAAAAAAAGCAAACAAGTTTAACATTTAATAATAAAATGGAAGTATGAAAAGGCCTCAATTACTATTGAGCATGTGGTTTGAAAAACCTCTTTTTACAAAACTTCATTGCTATATCTTTGTTAAAACTGAATTTTTCTAAAAATTCAAACCTTGTGTATATAGGTTCGAACGAGGCCTTGCACTACTTTCATATAATTGCACATTGATCCACACATACACACACATTCATATAACAGTTTCTTTGAGAAGTGGCGGTCACCGTGGCAACACGGATGTCGGGGGGTGCCTAACACCTTCCCTCCGCATAATCAAGCCCCCGAACCTATAATGAATCTCTTCACATCATCGCTTAGCAAAGGTCATATGTAAACAATTGCAAACCTTTTTGCATTGGTGCAACCATTAAATACACCAACTCGGCGACTTTTAAAGTCAAAAAGTCGACATTATACATGTCGACCTTTTTCACTTGTTTTTTCAAACAAATTTCACATTAACATGAGAACACCAAAGAACAAGTAACTAAAAAGGGACATTCAAAAATCGATAATAAACTTTATGGTCTATTCGACTCTTCTAATGGATTGTTCATTCCACCGCTACTATGGTTGAAAAGTTTTATCATCTACCATATGTTCTAAATCTCTTATTTATTACTGACGAAGGCTATTGATAATTTAATTATCTTTAGTCATGATATTCTTTACTGCGCTAGTTGTGCTCACCCTTTTGCTTCATAATTCTTTTCAGGTAATAAGAGTGTAGCTGGGTCGAGCGGGGGTAACAGAGGAATAGAACGATGGTTTATAGCTATTGAGGTTTCCCCTAAAATAGTATGGAAATAATTTTATTGAGAATTATAGATAAATGTGTCAAATTTTATACATCATTTTAACCGTTGATTTTGGTGAACCGAATAGGGTGAGGTGAACCTAACTTTGGAAGGGCGTTTTGCCACTATCATACAAGATTTCTAATGACAGACGACCTCGTGTTATCATAAGATAGGATTGTCCACATGCACTTGCTGATTATATCTATGACCACTACCTATATAATCTTGGAGTTTGGTTTAAATATAATTCTCAATTGGAGACAATGGAGATAATTATATGTCAAGAGAAGACTCACTATTGGAAAGAACATGATAGTAATCTTCTCGATTTTCTTTGGGCCTATTGGGTCAACCAAGGATAATTCTCGAGTCATATGATATCTATCATAACTTAGATTCATGGCCTCCTATGTACGAAGGTTTTCTTGAGCATTATCCAAAGATTTTAATTTCTAAGACAGTTATTGACCATACTTTTATGTAAAGTACCATTGTAAGGTGTTGTGGTCGAGGCACCATGAGAGTTACATATATTTGTATTAAAACTTACAGTTTATGTGTTGTCGTACTTTGCATGACAGTTCAATAGTTGTATAAATGAAGTTTGTATTTGAATTCTGTAATGTGATATATGGCGACTCAGAATGGGTCGTGTGGACCTATTTTGGGGGCGTCACAAATTTTCTAAGAATATGCCTCATTAAAAACCTTACCAAATAAAAACCCTGTGGGAAAAAATTTGGCGAAGGAAAAGAGTACAATATTCTTGTATAACTTCTAGTGCCTTGGGATTGCCTCATTAAAACCTTACAAAGGAAAACCCAGTGGGAAAAAACCTTAGCGAAGGAAAAAGAGTACAATCAGCACATGTCCTTTTTACTCCCCTTCATAAGTACATAGAATTTCCATTGTTCATGGTAAAAATATCATTAAGTCGAAGTATGCCAATATTATGTACCATCTTCTTCAAAATCATAGTTGGTAATGACTTAATGAATACATCAATCAAAATATCACATGATCAATATTGTCATTCTTCTGGGGCTCATGTGTATAAAATAATTTTGGTGCAATATGCTTGATTCTATCACCCTTTGGAATAAATAGTCTCACGAAGATAACATAAATTATGTTTAATTTCATTACAATATCTTCGAGTTGGTGCATAACTATACATTGCTAGTAAGTTAACTGCAAATGTTATATCAGGTCTTGTCAAATTTGCAAGATACATCAAAGTACCAATTACATTAAGATATAGTACTTCAGGACCGAAACACCAATTTCACAAAGATATGGTACTTTAAGACCAAAAGTTTAGTAATCATTTTCTTGTGGTCAAAACGGATATTTCTTGATATCAAGTGACCAACCCATCATTGGAGTACTCAAAGGATTAACATTATCCATGTAAAGTTACTACAGGACTTTTTCTGTGTATGTTGATTGATGAACAAGAATTCCATAGTTCAATTTGTAGGCCAAGACAAAAATTTAGCTTACCAATATCTTTCATCTTAAATTAGTTGTTTTTGTCGACTCTTCTAGAGCAAGATCTTTCATCAATAAATACAGTAATAATAGCAAAACCAGATTATGATCTTTTGATAAAAATGCATGCACAAATGGGATTATTCTCAAATCCTTCTTTCAAAAGATATCCACTCAGGCGATTATACCACAATATGCATCTGGATTGCTTTAACCTATATAAAGATCTTTGTAGCTTAATAGAATATATATTTTGAGATGTAGAATTATATGCTTCAGGCATTTTATATCCTTCAGGGATTTTCATGTAGATATACTTATATAATGATCCATACAGATATGATGTAACAACATCCATTAATTTCTCTTTCTACCAAGCTAATTAAAAATCTGAATGTAATTGTGTCCATTACAGGAGCATATATTTCTTCATAATTAATATCAGGTCTCTGCGAGAAACCTTGTGCTATAAGTCGCTCTTTGTACCTTATAATTTTATTTTTCTAATTTTGTTTATGTACAAATACCCATTTGATCCAACATGCATTACACCTTTAGGTGTTCGGACTACAAGTCCAAAAACTTCACATTTACTTAGTGAATTTAATTCTGCTTGAATTGCCTCTTTCCACATTGGCCAAATATTTCTACATTCATCAACAATTTGTGGTTCACATACATGTTCATTACTTCTGGTAATATCCATAGCAACTTTATATGAAAATATGTTGTTGACAATGATTTTATTTCTATCCAATATATACGTCTCCTATATATACATAATGTATCGAGATCTCGTTATTTTCAGGTACCTGATCCTCTTCAGGGGATAACTCATCCTCTTTAGGGGATAACTCTTCAAGAGTTTTATTTATAGGAGATTTTTGTTCATAAGTTTTGGAGAGATCAATAAATTTTGTAGCCTGTTTCATGGGTATAGCCTCTTTATAGGCTGCAACTTGTTTTTCTTGTACTTTTTTTTCCTGGGGAATTTTATCTTTAACACAAATCATTTTTTCACGTTTCAATTGTGACTTCGATTCAATTTATTGTTATATTAACTGGTTGTCCTACAAGGACTTCAATCTCTACTAGAGTATTAGCAGCTAGAATATAAGATATCACTATTTTCTTATTATCGGTTAATAATTCTGGTAATTGATTTGCAATTCATTGCAAATGAATTATCCTTTGAACTTCTAGCTCATATTGATTTATATAAGGATCAAGATTAAATAACGTTGAAACATTCAAATTAATCTCCCATCGTGCTTCAGGAAATGATCTCACGTCGTGCTTCAGGCAACGACTTTTCTCCCCCTAATGGTGGGAAGACTATTAAAATAAAAATCCTCAAAATATACCTTAAAAATATCACTCTGAATTCTTTCTTAGAAAGTTGAACACTAAATAACAATAATTAAATGTGATAGTTTGGTAATTAATTTACTTTGATATAATCAACAGGTAAAGGAATCTTCTAGTTCTTTTAGGGATGTTTATGGGAGTTTTCAATAATTCAATGCATCATTATTGATCCTAAATGCTTATGCCAAATCATAAAAACACTTGGATCCAAACACTTCCGGTGTATTGCACACTTCTAGTGTATTACAACATTTGTTTCAACTATTCTCATTTTAGTATAATATAACCTAGAAGAGAAAATATACAATTTTTCTAATATGAGCTTCTGGCCCGATAATATTGAAGTAATATAAAGAAATGCTTCACTGCCTTCGTTATTGATTTCAATATAATGACTATTATAGCGTATATCCTTAAAGCTGAGCAAATTTCTGCTTGTCTCAGAAGAATATAAAGAATCATCAATACAAATTTTTGTGCCATTTAACAACAATATAATCGCTCTTCCAGAGACTTTAATTAAGTTTGATGAATAATCACTCTTCAAGAGTCTTCAATTATATTTGATGAATAATCGCTCTTCTAGAGCCTTTAATTAAGTTTGATGAGCTTCTAGCCCATACAACTTCATATATGCAAAACATAAATTTAACTTTATTACTTGAAACATAAATAAAACATATAATAAAATTACTTATTATAATGTCATAATATAATGAAATAAAAATAATTAATTGGTATAAACATTTCTATCAACATATCATCAAGGAAATTATCGACATCAAAATTAGTTATATCCATTCAATTTGAAAGTCAAAATAATTCATGGGATCTTCAGGATCATTATGATTAATAAAGTTTATTTCAATTCCATTTCCTTTTTTTTTATGGAGTCTTGGTATAAATCTACAAAATATTTAGGAGTGCGAGAGGTACATTCCCTTTTCTATATTGATTGTTCCTTTCACGCCAACGCCCACAAGCATAATTTCCTCTATGTTTATCAAATGAGGTTCCATTCACTTCAGAGAATGGAGTAGAACCGGTCGAATGAGATTGATAATTTTTCACCAAAAACTCATTATTTGTTCAGCCACTAGAAGAAATGATATCACTTCTAGGAATATAATTTCTTTTATCGCTTTAGGGAATATATTATGAACTTACACTCACAATTTTGCTACTGCAGGAGCATATTCGAGGCATAAAATATAGTAAATATTTTTCTAACATGTCTATCAATATATTTTTTTCATGGAGATGATGACGAATAAAAATCATTTATTTTGCATGATCCTGCAGGGATGCATGATTGCCAACTTTAATTGTATCTCCAAGGTTCTTTGTCTTTATATGAATCTCAGCATCAAGATTCCATTACAAACAATTCTTGCTCGATATAAATCAAGGGCAACAAATTCAAATTTATAAGATTTGATTATTAAATAACTAAACATATTTCTCATCAAATTAAATAATTATATATATTCAGATTTAATTATAATGAAACAATTTATATAAATGCAGTAAAACACGAAGCTAAATTTGTCTACTAAAACTAAATAATAAACCAACACTACTAAGTATATTTGTCATTGTAACTTCATACAAAAATATATCAAAAATTATTAAAAATTTAGTTTATTATAACTATCCACATGTGCATGAATATCAAACATGATGTATCTTAGAAGTGTATCGTACTAGCCTTTGGTTGGGGATCTGGATGATTAGTTTTGAATTGTTTTTTAAAAAAAATTTGTTTACAAATCATCACTACTTATAGTATGTGATGTTGAAGCGAAACCAGTATTACATGGAGGATTATCTTTAAGTCAATTTCACTTGGATCTTGGTATTACCTTACTCCAAAACCAACAGAAGGGTGTACTTTACAACAACAAGCTTGTAAACTTAATGTTTTTCTTTTTTGTGTTTTTACATTATATATAAACTTGAAATACGCAAATAAATCAAAATAACACTAGGGGGTAATTTAAACAAAATCTATGAATCTGCTGATAAGCTTACCTTTTGGGTTTTCAAAGATTATTATGCTAATAATTAATACTTTTTGTTTATGTTTGAGTAAGTCACATGTAACCATTTGATGTTGTCAATACATATGAATTTTAGATGCATGGAAGATGGAATAAAGACCGACATACATCAATATTTTAAATTTAACAAGTAATTTCTATAAGCCTGTCTTATAATTATTTGACATGCAATATATTATGTAGTATGTTGCATATCAATATATATATATATATATATATATATATATATATATATATATATATATATATATATACTACTCCCCTTCAGTTGAGGGATCCTCAAATTGTGTTATTTGCGGGATAGGGCGCTCAACCGTTGGATCTGTTTTAATGAATTTATGTAGCTAAGATTGTTTTACATCTTTTAACCCATTTTCTCCAAATAACCCAACACATCCATTAAAACTTATATCATGAATTTATCATTAGAACCCAAATCAAGAATTTAACACATTAAAAATAATCCATTAGAATTTATACCAAGAATTTATCAATGGAATCCAAATTAAGAACTACCCATTAGAATCTTGATTTAATTCAGGGAGGGTAATTTCTTTTACCGGAGACTTAAATCTTTCAAGAGTTTTATTGAGACTGAAAATTGGTTTTTCTTTGGCTCTAAGAACCTTATCAGTGACTTTTTTATCTTTGGTTAACAAATCTTTTAATTGCTTCAAATACTGAGTTTTTAATTCAGGGTCAGTTATTTTACTGATTAAATTAACTAATAAAGAACTTTCTTCTTCTTCTTTTGTAATTACATTAACTCTTTTACAACAATTTTTATTGTAATTTTCTGTACATATAGTGACTTCATTTTCACTTTATCGATTCATCGTTAGATGTATTATTATTACTAGAAGATTACGGAATATCGTGTTTTCTTCATCACTACCACTGTTATTTTCAATTCTCATTAATTCTAATAACTGTTCTGTATCTTCGGTTGAAATATTTAATTGAGTTAATTTTTGTTTAACTCTACATTCACTTTTATAATGTCCTTTCTACTTCACAATTGTGATGAACAATTTTACTTTTATCATATTTCTTTAATTTTTTATATGATTTTTCTTAGATGACTTGGGTTTATTGTAATAAGTATCTTGATTATTATTCTTTTTATCATGATTATATCTCTTCTTACGACGCTTTATGACTTTTATGTGACTCAATATGTTTATTCTTATGATCGTGCTTTCTTCTTAGAGGGAGCAAAGTACCGTAAAACCATATCTTGTTCACAAAATGTTCCTAACTCGTATTTAGCTTTATTTTTATCTTTTCTAAGCTTGTTTAGCTAACTTAAAGTCAATACACATTTTAATCCGATTTTTTGAATATAACTAATAATATCACCATAAGTTAGATTATCATAATCTATATATCCTAAATTTTACTTAATTCTTCTAACCCTTGTGAGCAAATAAAGATGGTAAACCATTAACGAATTTTTCTTTCCAAAATGGTTTGTTACTGTCGTTTCTCATCATAACTCTGGAAGTAAATACATCTTTGTACCATCTAAAATCACTTAGAGTGGGACATGTAAGATTACTTAATTGATCGTGAATTCTTTCTTGTAATATTACTAGGGGTTCCAACAAAATGTTTAATTATTGTAAATATTAAAGTATTAACTCCATCAGGAAGACCAATACCAGCATCTTCATCAAAGATGGGATTGCCTTCATTATCTCTTTGGATAGCATGAACTATGGAACATCTAATGCCTTCAGTGAGATATTTTTCCCACGAGACCTAAGAATACCAAGAAAAACCACTAGCTATTAATTCAACTATATCTCGATTGAGATAAAGAGTTGAATTTGGTAATATAGTTGTTGGCTACCATGACATATGGTTAAGTTTATTAAAATTTCTTGTTCACCAAATCCATCTATATTCCATTCATAAATCTTATTAGAGGACACAGAGAACTGTTTATCTAGATTTCTCTCTTGAACCGTAGATCCAGGAAGAGTTGGTTTAGAGTACCAATTTACGGTAATACTTGTGTTATTGATGATTAATTTATTTAATTTGTTCATTAAGGTTTGAAATGGATGATTGATTAGAGTGATCCGAAGAACTTTCGTTATCATCATCTCCATTCAATATGATCGATAATTGACAATGGTTCCACTTGGACTTGGTTTACATTTTAAGTTTTTAAATAACTTTTCAATAGATTGGACCAATTCACTTTCTTTATCAGGTAAACTTAGATTATATCTGTTTTTTGGTAATTTAATTAAAGGTTGTTCAAGTTTTGAATCAGGTTTTTTAATAATTCCTTCTTCAAATTTTTCTTCAATCCTATCTAGCTGTTTTCCTACTGTTGCTAGATATTGATTACTAAAGTTTAATTGTTTAATTAATTTTTTATTATCATTAGTTCCGTCAGGAATCTTGAAGGGACTAGCGATAACTGAAGTGTTTTTTACTGGAATTAGAACTGTCTCTAAAGGAGGATGACTGGACGATACTTTAGATCTATCTTCTTTAATCCATTGAGTTTTACTAATAACATTACATTTACTTTGGTGCTTGATCATACCGATTAATAGAGCGTGATGTTAATTTCTTCATTTTTAATAAATCTTTTCCATCTATTAACTATCTTATCTCTTTCCTTTTCTATGGGGTGAGTAGATCTGAATAGATGTCTCTTTTCTTTGTTAAATCTTGAATTAAAATCCTTTACTAAGTTATCCCAATCTAAAACGAAATTCTTTTTAATGACTCTTAATTGATTATTAATTGGGGCATTAAAATCGGTTTAATAATAGGATATCTTGAGAGGATCTTTGGAGAAGATGAATCTTCATCTTCAATGGTATCATTACGAGATATAGCAAGGATGACTAACTTGTCCTTGATTAAGGATACCTTTAAGTTTGATATCTCTAACAAGGATTACTACTAAGGACTTGATATCTCTTCTAGTGTGGATAAGCTGAAGGAGTGAAGAACTGGAAATGTCTTCAATGATAACTGGGGTTCTAGTACGTTCAAAACTAATTTTAACAGTTCCATCAGAAAACTGTTGAATGTTTTCAATATTTAACAAATTTTTAACTATGGGCTGCTGTAACAATTCATTGGGTAAAGTCCATTGATTAGGTAAAGTAATATCCTTCCAAAGAATTGTTCTTGGGATCTGGATATTAACATCACTAGTTGAACTTTGAATTAAAACTGTTTGATCTTTTGGACTTTTATTAAGAGCATGAACATTTAAGTTTGATTTCATTGTTTTATAGTAAATTCACAGAAATCAAAGCAATGGGTTGAGATCCTTGATCATTTGAGTAATCTCTCCATCGGTTTTAATATTTAATGATAAGGCTTTGAATAAGTTTTGATCACTAAGACTCGAGGTGAAATCGGAAAGCAATTGAAATGGATAGGTCCATTATGCAAACTTGCTTCCATGGCACCAATAATCTTTGGGATAATAATTCAAAAATCTAGCATCTCTAAGGCAGAGGTAGATAGATGAATTAATTCCTTTTTACGTTGAGAGGTTTGGCTATGACTTGAACAAGACCTATATGAATAAAATTGTAACCCTTCTTTCTGTGTTTTTTAATAACTTCTGGCGATAAAAGACTACAATTTTCGTATTCTTTGTTAATTGCATAAACTCTTTCAACTGTTTTGACATTATAGTCAGTTTTGAACTTATCGGAAAAGGTTGACTGATAAATATCTTTAGGAGACACTCTAGGTATGTTCCAATTGTGTAAAACTTATTAAATGTTTTCATAACTATGTTCTTGTTGGTTAACTATGTTCGGGATAGGAGCCAAAGTCGACCTGTTACTAACTGAAGAGCTGGATCTGAATAACCTACTCATCTTGACTGTTTCAAAATAAAATCTTACTCAAGGTCCATACATGCATACCCCGTTTACCCAAAGTAGACTCATACCTATGTTCTATAACCCGACACTGCTCACACCCTGGAGACTTACAAAGGTTAAACACGAACTAGGTGGACTACAGGTAAGTAAGGTGACTTCAGGACTTTGATGAAGAAGATGATTTTTGACCAGTGAATTTCCTAATCAATGGACTTTACCCAATGAATTGCCACAGCAGCCTATAGTTAACAATTTGTTAAATATTGAAAACATTCAACAGTTTTCTGATGGAACTGTTAAAATTAGTTTTGAACGTACTAGAACCCCAATTATCATTGAAGACATTTCAGCTTCTTCACTCCTTCCGCTTATCCACACTAGAAGAGATATCAAGTCCTTAGTAATCCTTCTATTAGAGATATCAAACTTAAAGGTATCCTTAATCAAGGACAAGTTAGTCATCCTCATTATACTCGTAATGATACCGCTGAAGATGAAGATTCTTCTTCTTGGCATCCTCTCAAAAATATCCCACAATTAAATTTTAATGCCCCAATTAATAATCAATTAAGAGTCATTAAAAAGAATTTCGCTTTTAGATTGGGATAACTTAGTAAAGGATTTTAATTCAAAATTTAACAAAGAAAAGAGACATCTATTTAGATCTATTCACCCCATAGAAAAGGAAAGAGATAAGATAGTTAATAGATGGAAAAGATTTATTAAAAATGAAGAAATTAACATCACGTTTTACTTAATCGGTATGATCGATACCAAAGTAAATGTAATGTTATTAGTAAAACTCAATGGATTAAAGAAGATAGAGTCTAAAGTATCGTCCAGTTATCCTCCTTTAGAGACAGTTCTAATTCCGAGTAAAAACACTTCATTATCGCTAGTCCTTTCAAGATTCTGATTTTAACTAATGATAATAAAAATTAATTGAACAATTAAACTTTAGTAATCAATATCTAGCAACAATAGGAAAACAACTAGATAGGATCAAGAAAAATTTGAAGAAGGAATTATTAAAAACCTGATTCAAAACTTGAACAACCTTTAATTAAATTACCAGAAAATAGATATAATCTAAGTTTACCTAATAAAGAAAGTGAATTGGTCCAATCTATTGAAAAGTTATTTAAAAACTTAAAAAGCGTAACTCGGTCCAAGTGGAACCATTGCTGTTATCGATCATATTGAATCAGATGATGATAACGAAAGTTCTTCGGATCACTCTAATCACTCATCCATTTCAAACCTTAATGAACAGCTAAATAAATTAACTGTCAATAACACAAGTATTACCAGAAATTGGTACTCTAGACCAACTCCTCCGGATCTACAGTTCGAAGAGAGAAATCTAGATAAACAGTTCTCTGTGTCCTCTAATAAGATTTATGAATGGAATATAGATGGATTTGGTGAACAAGAAATTCTTAATAAACTTAATCATATGTCTATGGTAGCCAACAACTATATTACCAAATTCAACTCTTTATCTCAATCAGATATAGTTGAATTAATAGCTAGTGGTTTTACTGGTATTCTTAGGTCTTGGTGGGAAAAACATCTCACTGAAGACATTAGATGTTCCATAGTTCATGCTATCCAAAGAGATAATGAAGGCAATCCCATCTTTGATGAAGATGCTGGTATTGGTCTTCCGATGGAGTTAATACTTTAATATTTACAATAATTAAACATTTTGTTGGAACCCCTAGTAATATTACCGAAAGAATTCATGATCAATTAAGTAATCTTACATGTCCCACTCTAAGTGATTTTAGATGGTACAAAGATGTATTTACTTCCAGAGTTATGATGAGAAACGACAATAACAAACCATTTTGGAAAGAAAAATTCGTTAATGGTTTACCATCTTTATTTGCTCACAAGGTTAGAGAAGAATTAAGTAAAAATTTGGGATATATATTTATGATAATCTAACTTATGGTGATATTATTAGTTA
Source organism: Panax quinquefolius (assembly GCA_020205615.1). Taxonomy (NCBI): domain Eukaryota; kingdom Viridiplantae; phylum Streptophyta; class Magnoliopsida; order Apiales; family Araliaceae; genus Panax; species Panax quinquefolius. Next base: position 85,387,111 of record CM035163.1, read on the forward strand.
TATTCAAAAAATCGGATTAAAAATGTGTATTGACTTTAAGTTAGCTAAACAAGCCAAAAAAGATAAAAATAAAGCTAAATACGAGTTAGGAACATTTTGTGAACAGTATGGTTTACCGCCGGTTGCTCCCTCTAGAAGAAAGCACAGGCATAAGAATAAACATATTGAGTCACATAAAAGTCATAAGCGTCGTAAGAAAAGATACAATAATGATAAAAGGAGTAATATTCAAGATACCTATTACAATAAACCTAAGTCATCTAAGAAAAAATCATATAAAAAATCAAAGAAATATGATAAAAGTAAAATTGTCTGTCACAATTGTGGGCAGAAAGGACACTATAAAAGTGAATGTAGAATCAAGCAAAAACTAGCCCAATTAAATATTTCAGCCGAAGATACAGAACAGTTATTAGAATTAATGAGAATCGAAAATAACAGTGGTAGTGATGAAGAAGCTTCGATATTCCGAGAATCTTCTAGTAATAATACATCTAACGATGAATCGATAGTGAAAATGAAGTCACTATATGTACGTAAAATTGCAATAAAATTGTTGTAAAAGAGTTAATGTAATTACAAAAGAAGAAGAAGAAAGTTCTTTATTAGTTGATTTAATCAGTAAAATAAATGACCACTGAATTAAAAACTTCGATTATTTGAAGCAATTAAAAGATTTGTTAACCAAAGATAAAAAAGTCACTGATAAGGTTCTTAGAGCCAAAGAAAAACCAATTTTCAGTCTCAATAAAACTCTTGAAAGATTTAAATCTCCTAAAAAAGAAATTACCCTCCCTGAATTAAATCAAGAAGTTAATAAACTTAAGAAAGAAATTTCTAACTTAAAATTAGATATTTCTAACTTAAGAAAAGAGATTGATGATAAAAAATCAGATCTTCAAGTTCATGATTCTTCTTCTAGTGATGAGAGTCACGATGAACCAGAATCATCAGGTGCTAAAGATTCTGATCTCTTTATTCAAGGTCTCTCCCTTAAAAGAATTAAAGATATTACTATTCAAAAATGGTATATCTCTATTAATTTAGTTATCGATAAAACGTTCTCTATGCAGCTCCTTACCTTAGTTGATACTGGTGCAGATTTGAACTGTATTCAAGAAGGTATTATCCCCACACGATATTATAAGAAGACTAGTGAAAAACTAAATTCAGCTAATGGCAGTCAAATGAAAATAAAATATAAATTACCTAATGTACATATTTGTCAAGACAGTATGTGTTTTAAGACCTCATTTGTCTTAGTTCGCAATCTTATTGACAAAATCATTTTAGGTTTACCATTTATCTATTTATTATACCCATTTACTACTAGTAATAAAGGTTTAAGTTGCGAACATTTAGGAAAAAGGATTACATTTAAATTCTTAATCAAACCAAAAGAAAGAGATTTAAAATTTATTCAAGAAGAATCAATTTCTAAATCATTAAATCTGTTAAATTGCAAAGTTACCCACCTAAATTTCCTTAAAGAAGAAGTTAAGTATCAGCAAGTTGAAGAACAACTTAAGAGTAACAGAGTCCAAGAAAAGATAAAAGAATTAAAAGATTATTTATTAAAAAACTTATGTTCTGATTCTCCCAATGCTTTTTGGCATAGGAAGAAGTACACAGTTAGGTTACCATATGCTAAGGAATTTAAAGAACATTTAATTCCCACTAAAGCTAGACCTATTCAAATGAGTCATGAACAAATGGAGTTATGTAAAAAAGAAATTAATGATCTTCTTAGTAAAGGTTTAATTAGACACGAAGAAGTCACCATGGTCTTGCCCGAACTTTCTATGTTAATAACGGTTTAGAAAGAAAGAGGTGTCCCTCGGTTAGTCATTAATTATAAACCGTTAAACAAAGTACTAGAATGGATTAGGTACCCTTTGCCCAACAAGGATGATCTCTTTGGTAGGTTAAGTGTCTCTACTATATTTAGTAAATTTGACCTTAAGTCAGGATTCTGGCAAGTTGCTATTCATCCAGATGATAAATACAAAACTATATTTACCACTCCGTTCGGACACTACGAATGGAATGTTCAGTCATTTGGACTTAAAAATGCACCCAGTGAATTTCAGAATATTCTTAATAATATTTTGAATCCTTTCAGTCATTTTATCATTGTTTACATAGACGATATCCTTGTATTCTCCAAGACTATTGAAGAGCATATTAAACATTTAAATTCGTTCTTCAGAACAGTTAAAACCAATGGTCTTGTTCTTTCTCCTTCCAAATGTAGTCTGTTTCTGACTAAAGTCAGGTTTCTCGGATTAATCCTCTATCATGGACTCACGCGGCCAATTGATAGAGCTATTCAATTCGCCGACCGGTTCCCAGATAAGATTACCGACAAAACTCAGCTACAGAGGTTTCTTGGCTCGCTCAATTATATTGGCAAGTTTTACAAGGACCTCAGGAAGATTTGTAAGCCTCTCTTTCGGTAACACAAAGTAATCTCTCCCCTTGGACCGACATTCATACTACGTCGTCAACAAGTTAAAAAATATGTTAAGGTTTTGCCCTGCCTTGGCATTTCAAACGATTCAGCTTTCAAAATAGTTGAAACCGATGCCTCTGACATTGGATTCGGTGGCATACTCAAACAAAAGTTAACTCCTACTTCTGATGAACAAATTGTTCGTTTCCATTTCTGGCGCATGGAATCCTACACAGTTAAAATACGATCTATTAAAAAGAAATTTTATCATTAGTTTTATGTATTAAGAAATTTCGAGAGAGATTTATTGAACCAAAATTTTCTAGTTAGAATAGATTGCAAGTCGTAAAATTTATCCTTGAAAAGGATGTTGAGAATGTCGCCTCTAAGCATTCATTCGCTAGATGGCAAGCAATTTTAAGTATTTTTGATTTCGATATTGAATATATTAAAGGTAGTAACAACTCAGTTCCAGATTTTCTCACTCATGAATTTATTAACACAGGTACTATTACAGCATTATGAGTGTACGAGGAGGTTCATCTTTTCGTGGTCATGGCCGCTCAGCCGGTCCAGTTAATCAATCTAAAGGAACTGTTGTTCCTCATCCAGTTACCCAAACCGACAATAAATTCAAGGTGCTTGGTACAGTCCCCAAGCCCTACTCCTCAGTTCTTGCTAGTCAGCTCAAACCATTCGATATTTTCGCTAGTGAAACCCCAACCACCTCATCAAAACCTAGTTACCAAATGTCAGATTATCATTAGATTTTTGATCAACACTTATTTCATATCGAGTTACAAATGAAACCCAAAAATGATCTAATTCAGATTAATTTTGCCCAAATTTTCCTCTACGGATGGCATTTCCTCCTCTTTAGCTCCTTATAAATCCTTAGTGTATTATAGGGACATTCTTATTGAAACAGAGTCAGTCTTCATTAAACCAATTTATGCCAACGATGATAAATCAAAACTCCTTTATCATTCGTTGTATATCAAACAAGTTCTCAATCTGTCCGATTGGGGTAGTCATCCTTCTGATCTCAAGTCACTTTCTAATCATACTAGCTCTTTTTGCTATTATGATTATATTGAGGCTTGGCATAAAATTATGCTTCATCAAAATGAAGATCATAGTCATTCGTGGTTTTTTCAGTTTGACCACAAATTCAAGAGTCAATTTCCCAAATGGTTTATCCTTTGGTGGACAAGGTACGGTTTGTGCCATGATATATTCCCCAAACCTCTCCTTGCCCAGTTAGAACATTTTTGTCATTATAGTAATTATCATTCAAAATATGAGGAAATTCGAGTCTTCCTTATATTACAGAGTAAATACAAAATCCCTTGGATTCTGAAATGGCAATATATCGTTTCAGCTACCCAAGAAGTCACAGTATTTCAGTCTCTATCGTCCATAGGAATTAGGATTGCTCAAACTTACCTTTCCCCTATTTCTTGCGTCTCGCTTTTTTTCATTAAATGGTGGGATAAATTCGGTGTTGATAGAATAGTTGGCCAAGTTCAGAAAGAATTTCCGCCTTCTCCTCTATTGAATCCTCCAGTTAACACCCCTTCAGTCACTACGGCCTCTGCCGTTGCATCTCCCAAGAATCAATCGATCGGTAAAACAATGATAAGTCAAAAGAAAAATCACCGTTCCTACCGATTACGATGAAGTTACTAATGTTTCTAGTTACTCTAATTCTCAATTAAAGGCGTCTTGCGAGATGCTATTCATTTAAGACTTGATCGATTACATGAAGAGTCTTACAAGACTTCTTTTCATTCCAAAACTTCTAGTCAAGAGCTTGGAGATGAAGGTAATTGTGATCCTTACGGCCTGATCGGTCTTCAAGATGCTCAAGATCCATTTTCTTTCCTGCAGTAATCAATCAAAGTGTGATGTGACATCAAGACTGCTCTCGCCACCTCTATCACTGACCTTAAGTCAACCAACACTCCTCGTGACTAGTCAAGCAGACATCTTACGCTTTTTCACCAATGATGTAACAATCATTCAAGCATCTGGCCCCATGGCCGCATTAGTCAAAAGAAGACATCTACTTTTCCACCGAAAGCAGATTCTTTTCCTTTTTACCTGTACTTTTACTTTAGTAAAACATTTTTACCTATAATTTTACTTTAGTAAAATGTTTCTTACTTTTACTTTACCCCAGTTGTTGTAATAATGACATTGTAATAGTTCGTTTTCCTTGTTCTATAAAAGGAATTCGGATTTATTTGGTTAAGGCGGACTTAGAAAGACTGAGTTCCTTCTCTACGATAAATCTTTAGCCTCAACCGTTGATTAAGCCTCACACTAACCCCACTTCATCTAAATGTTCTTATTTCAAAGAAACTGTAAGTCATTTAATCATCTTGTATCAAGATTATAATCAATTAAATTGTTTAATTTCATTTAGTTATTTAATTGTGTTTGTATGCGCACTTGTTCTTCTCATTTCTTAAAAGAATCTCCTTCCGCCCTCTCATGGTATCAGAGCTAAGTTTTTGTTGTTGGTAGCTGAATTTATATTGGACCTATCAATTTCAATTGCTTTCCTGATTTCACCTTGAGTCTTAGTGATCAAAACTTATTCAAAGCTTTATCATTAAATATTAAAACTGATGGAGAGATTACTCAAATGATTGAAGGATCTCAACCTTATTGCTTTGATTTATAGAATTTACTATAAAACAATGAAATCAAACTTAAACGTTCATGCTCTCTTAATAAAAGTCCAAAAGATCAAACGGAAGAATAATTCAAAGTTCAACTAGTGATGCTAATATCCGGATCCCAAGAACAATTCTTTGGAAGGATATTACTTTACCTAATCAATGGACTTTACCAGAATGAATTACCACAAAGAATATTGTATAATTAACAATTTGTTAAATATTGAAAACATTCAACAGTTTTACGATGGAACTAAGATAAAATTAGTTTTTTACGAATGTACTTTTACAACCCAAGAGTTATCATTGAAGACATTTCCAATTCTTGACTCATCCTTCTATACATTAGGTTTGTAATATTCATGAAGCAATCAAATTGCATAAAAAAAGTGCGAAGCGTGTAAAATCGAGTTTAAAATTTTTACAAACCATATACCCGGATCACCCTTTATGCACAATTATTAATTAAACGAAAAGATAAAGAAGAAAAAACATACCCTTGAAGATCCGAGCTTCCTCGTACAAGTTCACCTCCAATCCTTTTCGCGTTCAACTTGAATCCACCGGTTTGGTTCCTTCCTTTGATCAACGTTAGCCACCCAAATGTTTGGCCTCTGAGGTGATCCACCAAGGAAGAATAAAATTCAAGAAGATGGGTGTTATGGCTAACCCTAGTTTTCTATCTCTATAGAAAAGGCATACTCTCCCAACAATTGGAATTATTACGTATGTTGAAAATCAACAACAACCCATACACACCCATAATAAGACTCCTTTTATTTATAGATGTGGGCAACCCACCTTAACAATTAAGGAATTGGGTTTTAATTAATTAATTCTTTTAATTAATTAAGCTCCCTAATCTTATTAGGGATAATTAATTAAACTCTTTTAATTAATTTAACTTCCTAATCCAATTAGGAATAAATGAGAAGTACTTATATTAAATTAATTCCTAAACTCTTTTAGAAATTAAAAATAATAATAATTGTAATAATATTAATAAGACTCCTCTTATTAATTTATATTTAATATTTCTAAAATATTAAATAATAAATATTAAGCTATTTAATTTATTCTATCACCATAGATTAAATTAAATATACTTAACATATTATTACGATTATGCCATTAACTTCTTAAATAATTATTCTTCCTTTTATGGTGTGACCCTTTAGGTTCTCCATATTAAACCTATTGTGAATAAATCAATTAGAACAATTCTAATCTTATTTAAATAAATAAATTAAACAATTAATTTATTTAAATAATATTTATTCTACAATAGGGATAAGCCTCCCTAGCGATTAACGACTTTCCAGATAATATAGATTTCAACATTAATCATTAAAGAACCTTTGAGTAAATAGTTACCGTATAATTCAATCCTTCCACCATACTGATGTCCCAATTAAATATAAGACATGGAATTATCATCAAGTCTTATTTCATTTAATTATATGTATTTCGATCCTTAAATGCACAACTCCAAATAATGCAAATTAGAAACTCCTTTCTAATTTCATTCTCGCCTTAACCAAGGACTCTTTGGGTTGTCATTTATCGAATCACATAGGACATTTCTCTTCTTTTATTAGAAGTGGTAGATTCTTTATTGATCATACATTATCTCCATGTACAACTTATTATACCCAAGCATACCCTTTGATATACCCTAAGGGTCTTAAGGAATAAGTCAAAGTATAACTCATCATACACAAGATACTATGATGATCTCAAGTCCAAGGATTACTTGTACTACTATCACTACTGAAATTCCTATTGACACAAAATAAAACTCCATTAGGTATTCCTTAGCGAGCCACGTTCAGTGAACTTATTCTCTAATAAGCACCTACATACTTGCTTTAGTGTCTCCACACAAATGATCATGAGATCAATCATCCTCATCCAATGAGCAAGCAACGTATGTACCAATCTATCCGGATTCACTAATCCCCAATTTAGTAATCCAATGATTGGGAACTATTTTAGTTTTAAGCTTTCAAAGAATTTAGATCTCATTAGAATGATCATCATCATTATTCTAAAAGCATTGCTTAAAACTATGGGTTTATCACATATTATAAAACAGCATCATGTAGATAATTAAAAGCCTTTAATAAATTAATACTTTTTATTAATAAATGAATAAGATTGTTACAAAGTATATGCTTTATCATCAAACATGATTGGCTTGTGTGCATACTACTTTCAATCTCCCACTTGCACTAAAGCCAATCGTCATGGTATCTTATACTCTTCTTCTCTAAGTGACGATTATCCTGTTGTTGGATAAGCTTTAGTTAATGGATATGTAATGTTGTTTATGAGAGTCCACTATCTCTATAGTGATTTCCCATCTTTCAATGATTCTTATAATCAAATGAAAGTGCCACAACACATGTTTAGATCCAAGATGAGACTTGGGAACTGTTCATAGTTTCATAATGAACTTTTAATCCAAACAATCAACTTGCGACTTCATTTATAGCTATATACTTTGTCTTTATCACTAAACCAAAGAACTCTTTTTTTTGTTTGGAACCTTTCCAATTCAACGCACCACTTGCTCAAGGTAACCCTTTACCTTAAAGTAGATTTTTACGTCAATCTTGGTGCATCTTCGAAAAACTTGAGTCTGTTATGCCCTCTAGTTTTAATTAAGACCCACCATGAATATGATCACATCCTTAGTGCTTGGGTTAAGAACTTTAAGATGTTTTCACCGTCTTTACGTTGATCTTCTCGATAATATGACCGATCGACATCAGGTCTCGTATATTTCATTGCATACATGATTGTCACTCATGCGATCTCTCTTCTTTGGAGTCTATGGGGACTATTAAGAGAGATACACTCCATGGCTCATCAACATGTGACATCTCTTGGAGTTTGCCATGCTAAACGACTTTAGCATCAAATGAATATGCGTTCCTTGGGTTAAGTCGAGCATCCTCTTAAATCTATCTATATAGATTTATATCCCCAATTAAGATACTCTTCCCAAATCATTCATGGAGGAATGTTTAGAAAACTTTATCTTTACTGATTGTAGCATTGGTATGTAATTCCTCATCCGTAGTATATCATCATATAATATTAGGAATGTCACGACGCTCCCACTGACCCTTTTGTACACACTAGAAGTCTTACCTCATCGAATGTAACTCTGGATCATCATCTTTTATGATGTGTACCTCATCATCATCATCCATGATGAATCCATACCTCCCAGGTATCTTTGGTACTATTCCAGATTTACGATTCAGTTGTGGTACAATAGGTCTATCTACAGGTTCCTCTTATTTGACTTATAGTATTTTGTGGTTCTTGAACTCTTCAAGATCTATTATCCTCCCACTAGCCCCTTTTAATGATAAATACCTTTATCTTAGAAGGCAGCGTGTTTCGTAACAAACACCTTTTGCTAAGTAGAATTATAGAACATATACCCTAAACTTACTTTAGGATGTCCCACAAATCTGTACTTGTCAAATCTTGTCCCAAGCTTATCCTTTTGAAACCTTTTTCACATAAGTTGGACAACCCCTCATCTTAACATACTTAAGATTAGGAATCCTCCCTGTCCATAACTTTTATGGAGTCTTGGGGCCGGATTTTGAGGTTACCTTTTCCGTAGATACGTAGCCATTTCTAGGACATGACCCTAGAAGGATACTGAAATGTCGGTAAAATCATTATGGATCGCACCATGTTCAAATAGGTATGATTTTTCTTTCAGATACATCAATCAATTATTATGTATCGAGAGGCGTCCATTATGAGAAAACCATTTGAGATGATCTAGAAACTTATTGCACAAGTATTCCTTCCTTGATCCGATCAAATAATCCTAATACTTTGCCAATTTGTTTCACTTTTGAATTCTTTGAACCTTTCAAATAATTCACACTTGTATTTCAGCAAATACACACATTCAACTCTTTGAATGATCATCTCCTTTTCTTATACTAATTTGTTCAATATGCAAAATTATTTTCATGTAAGTCAAGTATACAAAATCCATTAAGTAATATTCCAGTTCTATACAAAACATTATTATTATAAATAGAACAACAATTGTTCTTAATTATAATATCAAAAATTTTATTGTCCAACAATAAAATAGAAATAATATTTCTAACAAGAACTAGAATACAATAACAACTTATTGACTTAATAGATTTGCCCGTAGGCATTGTTAAACTATAAGTTTCTATGGCTAATGCAGCAACCTTTGCTTCATTTCCCACACATAGGATTACTTATCTTTGTTTAACTTTCTACTTACCTTGGTCCTTTTCATAAATCTATATTTATAATAACCAAGTCGGTATCCAATACCCAAGTAGAACCTTGACTTAAAGAAAAATTTATTTCAATCATGAACAAAAAACTGTATTGTAACCGAAACTTCACTAAGCTTCTTTGGTTAGCCTCTGCAAGATGCTTCTCAGATTTCTTTCCAGTGTCCATGCTTATTGCAGTGGAAGCAAACTTCTTTGCTATCCATATCAGTTTTGTTCTTATTATCCTTTGTTTATGCCTTTTTATTTACCTTCTTTGAATCGTTCTTCTTTTGGAAGATCCTTTGGCCCCTACCAGTAAGACTTTATCTTTCTTGGTTGGAAAGTGACTCTCAACATTTTTCAACATGATAAGCAAATCAGCAAAGCTGATATCTAGCTTGTTCATATGAAAAATTCACAACAATTGTGAAAGGAGTCCGGGAGTAAGTGCAAGATCAAATCTTGGCTCAACTCTCCATCCATGACAAAACCTGTTGTCCTAATTGATCAATCCAATTGATTATGTTAAGAACCTTTTGTCTGTACTATAGTGCCATTGGCCATTCCAGATCGGAAGAGCTCCTTAGATATCTGATATCTATCAGTCCTACTTTCCTCACCATCAACTACTTGATGTGCAGGAATATAGTAGGAGCATCCATAGTTTCATCTTGTGGCTGAAGCTCGTTACTCATGGATGCGAGCATGATGCATTGAGCCAATCATGCATCATCTTGCCACTTTCTAAAAGTAGCAATGTCTTCCTCGGAGGCATTATGCGCAACCATTGCAGGGATAGGCGTATTAAGGACATAAGATAGCTTTTCAGCTATGAGAACTATTCTCAAATTCCTTAACCAATCCGCTTAATTCGGTCTGGTTAATTTAGCATCTAATATGCTTTGCAGTGATAGTAATTTTAGACATTGTAAAATTCTGTAAATGAATTTGTAATTAACAACATTTTAACATACATTCTTTTATTAATTACCAAAATAATTTAGGTCTTGTTTTAAATTGGTATCTCCCACTATTTTCTTCAAACTATATTACCCTCACTTATATAGTTCGGCAAAATCTAATTAAAGATTTGCTAGTGAGAATAAGGATCCCATTTCAAATGTATATAGCCTTGTGGTGACACAACAAACTATATATAAATAAATAGGTAGACAACTTTTGTCAATTACATCAACTATGCAACTCCTTGTATTTTGCCTCTTAGATTATTTTGATCAAGTGGTGGCACATCCGAATCAAAATTATCCAAGTTAAGTCCAACCTAGCACTCCATATATTTAAAAAAGAAAAATATCATCCTTGTGGTGACACAACAAAACAATATTGTTCAATTTTCTTTATAAGCATCAAATGTGATAAATTAACATCTTAAATACTTAATACTTGCCTTGTGGTGACACAACAAACTCATATTAAATATTTAATACTCTATTAATTTTATCATGCTAGAAAGGCGACGCTCGATATTCCAAATATCTTTGAGCGCTTAGGACTTAATATAAAAATTGAGGGTTTGTTATTAATTTGTCTCATCTTGTTTAGCGGCATGCATTTATATATATATATAAAATACGCGTCGTATTAATGAACATCGAAGCATGTTTGCATAATATATAATATATATAATATAAGCATGCACATATAGAATACTATATTCTACCCGGATTGATTATGGACTTTTATTCTAGTTTGGTTCACTAGAGCCACCAAGTGAACCAAAAGGTCAAACTCCCCAGGGTGCAAGAAATAATATTTAAATATAACTATTACATTTAAACCCGGGCTCTATTACAAACGGGTCTTCAAGCGCTCCTTGCTCCTTGATCTCCAATTTTTCAAAATAATTCTAATTATTCCTATTACAAAACTATTTAAAATAAATAGAAACCTTGATCGTGATCGAGGGAAGTACATAGGAGGAGATAGAATTTACATTAAGAAAAATTAGAGAAGGCGAATCTGCAGACCCCATTTAATAAAACCCATACATTCATGCATCCAACTAAAATAAAATCCAATCGCATTGGTCAATAGTCCATAATCAATCCCATTTATTATCATACACATCATCATATGCATCAATAAATAACATTCATCTTATGAATAATAAACATTTAATATATATATTGATATCATTTAATGGGCAAATTTAGTTAGTATAAAATCTATTTTTGAATCAAAATAAACTACTTTATTTTAATCCAAATTTAAATCAAAATAAAACTATTTTATTTTAATTTATCCAATTTTGAATAAAATAAACTTTATTTTATTTTTAATCAAAAAACTCTTTAATCAAAATAAACTCCTTTATTTTAATTAATTATGGAATCCAATTCCATGTTTATTTATATAAAAAAATCTTTAATTAAAATAAACTCTTTTATTTTAATTAATTATGAAATCCAATTCCATGTAAAAAAAATAAAATATTAAAGGAAACACTTGATTTATATTTCCTATTCACAAATAAACTCTTTTATTTTGAATAATATGAAATCCTATTTCATATCTAAATAAACTCCTTTATTTAAGGAAATATGGATTTACTTCCCTATTCATAAATAAACTCCTTTATTTTAGGAAAAATGAAATCCAATTTCAACTCCAATTAGTTATCATGGAATCCAATTCCAACTCTAATTAGTTAGCATGAAATTTAATTTTAAAATTAAAATAAACTTTTTATTTTAATTATAAAATTATTAAAATAAACCCTTTTTATTTTAAGATTAAAATAAACTTTTATTTTATTTTAATTATAAAATAATTAAAATCAATATATATATATATATATATATATATATTATATAATATAAACCAAACATTGAATGTTTAATTTATAAAAGGGATCCTATATTGCTATATATATATATAATCGATAATATTGCTTATATATATAGTAATCATACATATATATATATATATATATATCCGGTATATATTTATATTACTATAAAAAATAAAATTTAATATTGCCTCATGTTTTAAAAAAACTAACTTTTTGCTTTTTTTTTTTTGTGGTATCACCTACCTTTTTTTTTTTTTTTTTTTAGCATTTATCATCATTGATCATTGATCGCAATCATTAACCAATCATGCCACATTAGTCATCATTGGATAATCATCCAATCATTCCCTTGATTTCCGTCTTTGATCAATTAAACCCATAAAATTAAAATTAAGTGGTTGACGAAGTCCTGGTTTTGTGAATCCTGTAACCGGTTTTTTTTTTTTTTTTTTTAATATTTTTTATACTGATAAAATTATGCCCAATTAAATTGTTCTAAACACATATCAATATAATATCAAATTAAAACAATTAATAATTAGCATAAAGGTTTGGCTCTGATACCATTTATTAGGTTTGTAATATTCACGGCGAATCAAATTGCATAAAAAAGTGCGAGCGTGTAAAATCGAGTTTAAAATTTTTACAAACCATATACCGGATCACCCTTTATGCACAATTATTAATTAAACGAAAAGATATGAAGAACAAACATACCCTTGAAGATCCGAGCTTCCTCAGGTACAAGTTCACCTCCAATCCTTTTCGCGTTCAACTTGAATCCACCGGGTTTGGTTCCTTCCTTTGATCAACGTTAGCCACCCAAATGTTTGGCCTCTAGAGGTGATCCACCAAGGAAGAATAAAATTCAAGAAGATGGGTGTTATGGCTAACCCTAGTTTTCTATCTCTATAGAAAAGGCATACTCTCCCAACAATTGGAATTATTACGTATGTTGAAAAATCAACAACCCATACACACCCATAATAAGACTCCTTTTATTTATAGATGTGGGCAACCCACCTTAACAATTAAGGAATTGGGTTTTAATTAATTAATTCTTTTAATTAATTAAGCTCCCTAATCTTATTAGGGATAATTAATTAAACTCTTTTAATTAATTTAACTTCCTAATCCAATTAGGAATAAATGAGAGTATTTATATTAAATTAATTCCTAAACTCTTTTAGAAATTAAAATAATAATAATTGTAATAATATTAATAAGACTCCTCTTATTAATTTATATTTAATATTTCTAAAATATTAAATAATAAATATTAAGCTATTTAATTTATTCTATCACCATAGATTAAATTAAATATACTTAACATATTATTACGATTATGCCATTAACTTCTTAAATAATTATTCTTCCTTTTATGGTGTGACCCTTTAGGTTCTCCATATTAAACCGGTTGTGAATAAATCAATTAGAACAATTCTAATCTTATTTAAATAAATAAATTAAACAATTAATTTATTTAAAAATAATATTTATTCTACAATAGGATAAGCCTCCTAGCGATCAACGACTTTCCGGATAATATAGATTTCAACATTAATCATTAAAGAACCTTTGAGTAAATAGTTACTGTAATGCAATTCAATCCTTCCACCATACAATGTCCCAATTAAATATAAGACATGGAATTCTTTGTCAAGTCTTATTTCATTTAATTATATGTATTTCGATCCTTAAATGCACAACTCCAAATAATGCAAATTAGAAACTCCTTTCTAATTTCATTACGCCTATAACCAAGGACTCTTTGGGTTGTGATTTATCGAATCACATAGGACATTTCTCTTCTTTTATTAGAAGTGGTAGATTCTTTATTGATCATACATTATCTCCATGTACAACTTATTATACCCAAGCATACCCTTTGATATACCCTAAGGGTCTTAAGGAATAAGTCAAAGTATAACTCATCATACACAAGATACTATGATGATCTCAAGTCCAAGGATTACTTGTACTACTATCACTACGAGAATTCTTATTGACGAGACAAATAAAACTCCATTAGGTATTCCTTAGCGAGCCACGTTCAGTGAACTTATTCTCTAATAAGCACCTACATACTTGCTTTAGTGTCTCCACACAAATGATCATGAGATCAATCATCCTCATCCAATGAGCAAGCAACGTATGTACCAATCTATCCTGGGATTCACTAATCCCCAATTTAGTAATCCAATGATTGGGAACTATTTTAGTTTTAAGCTTTCAAAGAATTTAGATCTCATTAGAATGATCATCATCATTATTCTAAAAGCATTGCTTAAAACTATGGGTTTATCACATATTATAAAACAGCATCATGTAGATAATTAAAAGCCTTTAATAAATTAATACTTTTTATTAATAAATGAATAAGATTGTTAGAAAGTATATGCTTTATCATCAAACATGATTGGCTTGTGTGCATACTACTTTCACCTTCTATTATCCACACTAGAAGAGATATTGAAGTCCTTAGTAATCCTTCAGTTAGAGATACCAAACTTAAAGGAATCCTTAATCAAGGACAAGTTAGTCATCCCTGTTATACTCAGAATGATACCGTTGATGATGAGGGTTCTTCCTCTCCGGCATCCTCTGTTTATCCCACACAGTCTGATTTTAATGCCCCAATTAATAATCAATTAAGAGTCATTAAAAAGAATAGATGTCTCTTTTCTTTTCATTCCTTTAATATTTACAATAATTAAACATTTTGTTGGAACCCCTAGTAATAATACCGAAAGAATTCATGATCAATTAAGTAATCTTACATGTCCCACTCTAAGTGATTTTAGATGGTACAAAGATGTATTTACTTCCACAGTTATGATGAGAAACGACAGTAACAAACCATTTTGGAAAGAAAAATTCGTTAATGGTTTACCATCTTTATTTGCTCACAAGGTTAGAGAAGAATTAAGTAAAAATTTGGGATATATAGATTATGATAATCTAACTTATGGTGATATTATTAGTTATATTCAAAAATTGGATTGAAAATGTGTATTGACTTTAAATTAGCTAAACAAGCGGAAAAGATAAAAATAAAGCTAAATCTGAGTTAGGAACATTTTGTGAACAAGTATGGTTTACTGCCAGGTTGCTCCTCTAGAAGAAAGCACATGCATAAGAGTAAACATATTGAGTCACATAAAAGTCATAATAGCGTCGTAAGAAAAGACACAATAATGATAAAAGGAGTAATATTCAAGATACCTATTACAATAAACCTAAGTCATCTAAGAAAAATCATATAAAAATCAAAGAAATATGATAAAAGTAAAATTATGCATCACAATTGTGGTAGAAAGGACACTATAAAAGTAAATGTAGAGTCAAGCAAAAAACTAGCCCAATTAAATATTTCAATAGAAGAAGATACGAGCAGTTATTAGAATTAATGAGAATCGAAAATAACGATGTGGTAGTGATGAAGAAGCTTACGATATTCGAGAATCTTCTAGTAATAATACATCTAACGATGAATCGATAGTGAAAATGAAGTCACTATATATACAAAAAAATTGCAATAAAAATTGTTGTAAAAGAGTTAGTGTAATTACAAAAGAAGAAGAAGAAAGTTCTTTATTAGTTGATTTAATCGGTAAAATAAAATGACCACGAATTAAAAACTCGATTATTTAAAGCAATTAAAAGATTTGTTAACCAAAGATAAAAAAAATCATTGATAAGGTTCTTAGAGCGAAAGAAAACCCATTTTTAGGTCTCAATAAAACTCTTGAAAGATTTAAGTCTCGGTAAAGAAATTACCTCCACGAATTAAATCAAGAAATTAATAAACTTAAGAAAGAAATTTCTAAGTTAAAATTAGATATTTCTAACTTAAGAAAAGAGATTGATGATAAAAATCGGATCTTCAAGTTCATGATTCTTCTTCTAGTGATGAGAGTCACGATGAACCGAAATCATCGGTGTGCTAAAGATTACGATCTCTTTATTCAAGGTCTCTCCTTAAAAGAATTAAAGATATTACTATTCAAAATGGTATATCTCTATTAATTTAGTTATCGATAAAACATTCTCTCTGTGCGACTCCACCTTTAGTTGATCTTTGAGTGCGATTTGAATCGTATCCAAGAAGTATTATCCCCTGCGATATTATAAAAGAGACTAGTGAAAAACTAAATTCAAATAATGGCGATCAAATGAAAATAAAATATAAATTACCTAATGTACATATTTGTCAAGACAAAGTTATGTTTTAAGACCTCACTTGTCTTAGTTATAATCTTCTTGACAAAATCATTTTAGGTTTACCATTTATCTATTTATTATACCCATTTATTACTAGTAATAAAGGTTTAAGTTGCGAACATTTAGGAAAAAGGATTAAATTTAAATTCTTAATCAAACCAAAAGAAAGAGATTTAAAATTTATTCAAGAAGAATCAATTTCTAAATCATTAAATCTGTTAAATTGCAAAGTTACCCACCTAAATTTCCTTAAAGAAGAAGTTAGGTATCAACAAGTTGAAGAACAACTTAAGAGTAAAAGAGTCTAAGAAAAGATAAAAGAATTAAAAGATTATTTATTAAAAAACTTATGTTCTGATTCTCCCAATGCTTTTTGGCATAGGAAGAAGCACACAGTTAGGTTACCATATGCTAAGGAATTTAAAGAACATTTAATTCCCACTAAAGCTAGACCTATTCAAATGAGTCATGAATAAATGGAGTTATGTAAAAAAGAAATTAATGATCTTCTTAGTAAAGGTTTAATTAGACACAACAAGTCACCATGGTCTTGCCCAGCTTTCTATGTTAATAACGAAGCTGAAAAAGAAAGAGGTGTCCCTCGGTTAGTCATTAATTATAAACCGTTAAACAAAGTACTAGAATGGATTAGGTACCCTTTGCCCAACAAGGATGATCTCCTTGGTAGGTTAAGTGTCTCTCCTATATTTATAAAATTTGACCTTAAGTCAGGATTCTGGCAAGTTGTTATTCATCCAGATGATAAATACAAAACTGCATTTACCACTCCGTTCGGACACTACGAATGGATTGTTCAGTCATTTGGACTTAAAAATGCACCCAGTGAATTTCAGAATATTCTTAATAATATTTTGAATCCTTTCAGTCATTTTATCATTATTTACATAGACAATATCCTTGTATTCTCCAAGACTATTGAAGAGCATATTAAACATTTAAATTCGTTCTTCAGAACAGTTAAAACCAATGGTCTTGTTCTTTCTCCTTCCAAATGAGTGCATTTTCGACTAAAGTCGGGTTTCTCGATTAATCCTCTATCATGGACTCACTCGGCCAATTAATGAGCTATTCAATTCAATTGACCGGTTCCCGAGATAAGATTACCAAACAAAACTTCATTCTGAGAGGTTTCTTGGCTTGCTCAATTATATTAGCATGTTTTACAAGGACCTCAGGAAGATTTGTAAGCCTCTCTTTCAGCGCTTACAAAGTAATCCTCCTCCTTGGACTGACATTCATACTTCTGTCGTCCAACAAGTTAAAAAATATGTTAAGGTTTTGCCCTGCCTTGGCATTTCAAACGATTCAGCTTTCAAAATAGTTGAAACCGATGCCTCTAACATTGGATTCGGTGGCATGCTTAAACAAAAGTTAACTCCTACTTCTGATGAACAAATTGTTCGTTTCCATTCTGGCGCATGGAATCCTACACAGTTAAAATACAATACTATTAAAAAAGAAATTTTATCATTAGTTTTATGTATTAAGAAATTTCAGAGAGATTTATTGAACCAAAAATTCCTAGTTAGAATAGATTGCAAGTCAGCAAAATTTATCCTTGAAAAAGATGTTGAGAATGTAAGCCTCTAAGCATTCATTACGCTAGATGGAAAGCAATTTTAAGTATTTTTTTGATTTTGATATTGAATATATTAAAGGTAGTAACTGACTTCGGTTCTGATTTTCTCACTTTCGTGAAATTATTAACACGAACTACTATTACAGCATTATGAGTGTACGAGGAGGTTCATCTTCTCGTGGTCATGGCCGCTCAGCCGGTCCAGTTAATCAATCTAAAGGAACTGTTGTTCCTCATCCAGTTACCCAAACCCACAATAAATTCCAGGTGCTTGGTACAGTCCCCAAGCCCTACTCCTCAGTTCTTGCTAGTCAGCCCAAACCATTCGATATTTTCGCTAGTCAAACCCCAACCACCTCATCAAAACCTAGTTACCAAATGTCAGATTATCGTCAGATTTTCGATCAACAATTATTTCATATCGAGTTACAAATGAAACACAAAAATGATCCAATTCAATTAGCTTCCCAGTTTTTCCCTTCTGGTTGGCATTTCCACCCTCTTGTTCCTTACAAGTCACTTGTGTACTATAGGGACATTCTTATTGAAACAGAGTCAGTCTTCATTAAACCAATTTATGCCAACGATGATAAATCAAAACTCCTTTATCATTCGTTGTATATCAAATAAGTGCTCAATCTGTCCGATTGGGGTAGTCATCCTTCTGATCTCAAGTCACTTTTTAATCATACTAGCTCTTTTTGCTATTATGATTATATTGAGGCTTGGCATAAAATTATGCTTCATCAAAATGAAGATCATAGTCATTCGTGGTTTTTTCAGTTTGACCACAAATTCAAGAGTCAATTTCCCAAATGGTTTATCCTTTGGTGGACAAGGTACGGTTTGTGCTATGATATATTCCCCAAACCTCTCCTTGCCCGATTAGAACATTTTTGTCATTATAGTAATTATCATTCAAAATATGAGGAAATTCCGTCTTCCTTATATTACGTAGTAAATACAAAATCCTTGGATTACGAAATGGCAATATATCGTTTTCACTACCCAAGAAGTCACGATATTTTTCATCTCCATCGTCCATAGGAATTAGGATTTTCTTTCGGACTTACCTTTCCCTATTTCTTGCGTCTCTCGCCGTTTTTTCATTAAATGGTGGGATAAATTCGGTGTTGATAGAATAGTTGGCCAAGTTCAGAAAGAATTTCCGCCTTCTCCTCTATTGACTCCTCTAGTTAACACCCCTTCATCACTACTACCTCTCTGCTTTGCCTCTCCAATAAATCGATCGATAAAAACAACGATAAGTCAAAAGAAAAATCAGTTGTTCCTACCGATTCTGATGAAGTTACTAATGTTTCTAGTTACTCTAATTCTCAATTAAGGCGTCTTGCAGATGCTATTCATTTGAGAATTGATCAGTTACATGAAGAGTCTTACAAGGCTTCTTCTCAGTCCAAAACTTTTAGTCAAGAGCTTGGAGACGAAGGTAATTTTGATCCTTACGGCACAATCGGTCTTCAAGATGCTCAAGATTCATTTTCTTTCCTGCAGTAATCAATCAAAGTGTGATGTGACATCAAGACTTTTCCTCTCGACAAACTTAAGTCACCAAAGACTGCTCCGTGACCTCGATCGTCCAAGACAGATTTCTACTTTTTTTTTCTGGCGACAATCATTCAATCATCTGGCCCCATGGCCCCATTAGTCAAAAGAAGACATCTGCTTTTCCACCGAAAGCAGATTCTTTTCCTTTTTACCTGTACTTTTACTTTAGTAAAATATTTTTACCTGTACTTTTACTTTAGTAAAATGTTTCTTACTTTTACTTTACCCCAGTTGTTGTAATAATGACATTGCAATAGTTCATTTTCCTTGTTCTATAAAAGGAATTCAGATTCATTTGGTTAAGGCAGACTTAGAAAGACTCGAGTTCCTTTCTCTCGATAAATCTTTAGCCTCAACCGCTGATTAAGCCTACTTAACCCCACTTCATCTAAATGTTCTTATTTCGTAAACTTTGTAAGTCATTTAATCATCTTGTATCAAGATTATAATCAATTAAATTGTTTAATTTCATTTAGTTATTTAATTGTGTTTGTATGCTTGTTGTTCTTCTCATTTCTTCTTCTCATTTCTTAAAAGAATCTCCTTCCTTAAAATAGTCTCATGGTATCAAAGCTAAGTTTTTGTTGTTGGTAGCTGAATTTATATATCTTTTTAATCAAACTTCTCTTTACTTTTTCAAAATCATCTTCTTCATCAAAGTTCTGAAGTCACCTTACTTACCTGTAGTCCTCCTAGTTCGTGTTTAACCTTTGTAAGTCTCCAGAGTGTGAGCAGTGTCGGGTTATAGAACATAGGTATGAGTCTATTTTGGGTAAACGGGGTATGCATGAATGGACCTTGAGTAAGATTTTATTTTGAAACAGTCAAGATGAGTAGGTTATTCAGATCCAGCTCTTCAATTAGTAACAGGTCAACTTTGCCTCCTGTCCCGGACATAGTTAACCAAGAAGAACATAGTTATAAAAACATTAATCAAGTTTTACACAATTGGAACATACCTAGAGTATCTCCAAAAGATATTTATCAGTCAACTTTTTTCGATAAGTTAAAAACTGACTATAATGTCAAAACAGTTGAAAGAGTTTATGCAATTAACAAAGAATACAAAACTTGTAGTCTTTTATCACCTGAAGTTATTAAAAAACACAGAAAGAAATGTTACAATTTTATTCATATAGGTCTTATTCAAGTTGCGATCAAACCTCTCAACGAAAAAAATTAATTCATCTATCTACCTACTGCTTAGAGATGCTAGATTTTTGAATTATTATCCCAGCATTATCGGTGCCATGGAAGCAAGCTTGCATAATGGACCTATCCATTTCAATTGCTTTCCTGATTTCACCTTGAGTCTTAGTGATCAAAACTTATTCAAAGCTTTATCATTAAATATTAAAACAGATGGAGAGATTACTCAAATGATTGAAGGATCTCAACCCATTGCTTTGATTTACAAAATTTACTATAAAACAATGAAATCAAACTTAAACGTTCATGCTCTTAATTAAAGTCCAAAAGATCAAATAGTTTTAATTCAAAGTTCAACTAGTGATGCTAATATCCAAATCCCAAGAACAATTCTTTGGAAGGATATTACTTTACCTAATCAATGGACTTTCCCGAATGAATTACCACAGCAGCCCATAATTAACAATTTGTTAAATATTGAAAACATTCAACAGTTTTCTGATGGAACTGTTAAAATTAGTTTTGAACGTACTAGAACCCCAGTTATCATTGAAGACATTTCCAATTCTTCAGCTCCTTCAGTTATCCACACTAGAAGAGATACTGAAGTCCTTAGTAATCCTTCAGTTAGAGATACCAAACTTAAAGGAATCCTTAAGCAGGGACAAGTTAGTCATCCCTGTTATACTCAGAATGATACCGTTGATGATGAGGGTTCTTCCTCTTCGGCATCCTCTATTTATCCCACACAGTCTGATTTTAATGCCCCAATTAATAATCAATTAAGAGTCATTAAAAAGAATTTCGTTTTAGATTGGGATAACTTAGTAAAGGATTTTAATTCAAAATTTAACAAAGAAAAGAGACATCTATTCAGATCTACTCACCCCATAGAAAAGGAAAGAGATAAGATAGTTAATAGATGGAAAAGATTTATTAAAAATGAAGAAATTAACATCACGTTTTACGACTGGTATGATCAGTACCAAAGTAAATGTAATGTTATTAGTAAAACTCAATGGATTAAAGAAGATAGGTCTAAAGTATCGTCCAGTCATCCTCCTTTAGAGACAGTTCTAATTCGATTAAAAACACTTGATTATTGCTAGTCCTTCAAGATTCTGACGGAACTAATGATAATAAAAATTAATTGAATAACTAAACTTTAGTAATCAATATCTAGCAACAACGTAGGAAAAACAGCTAGATAGGATTGAAGAAAAATTTGAAGAAGGAATTATTAAAAACACGATTCAAAACTTGAACAACCTTTAATTAAATTACTAGAAAATGAGATATAATCTAAGTTTACCTAATAAAGAAAGTGAATTGGTCCAATCTATTGAAAAGTTATTTAAAAATCTTAAAAGCGAACACGGTCCAAGTGGAACCATTCTTTGTTATCGATCATATTGAATCGATGATGATGATAACGAAAGTTCTTCGGATCACTCTAATCACTCATCCATTTCAAACCTTAATGAGCACTAAATAAATTAATCATCAATAACACAAGTATTACCGAAAATTGGTACTCTAGACCAACTCCTCCGGGATCTACGGTTCAAGAGAGAAATCTAGATAAACAGGTTCTCTGTGTCCTCTAATAAGATTTATGAATGGAATATAGATGGATTTGGTGAACAAGAAATTCTTAATAAACTTAATCATATGTCTATGGTAGCTATGACTATATTACCAAATTCAACTCTTTATCTCAATCAGATATAGTTGAATTAATAGCTAGTGGTTTTACTGGTATTCTTAGGTCTTGGTGGGAAAAACATCTCACTGAAGACATTAGATGTTCCATAGTTCATGCTATCCAAAGAGATAATGAAGGCAATCCCATCTTTGATGAAGATGCTGGTATTGGTCTTCCTGATGGAGTTAATACTTTAATATTTACAATAATTAAACATTTTGTTGGAACCCCTAGTAATATTACCGAAAGAATTCATGATCAATTAAGTAATCTTACATGTCCCACTCTAAGTGATTTTAGATGGTACAAAGATGTATTTACTTCCAGAGTTATGATGAGAAACGACAGTAACAAACCATTTTGGAAAGAAAAATTCGTTAATGGTTTACCATCTTTATTTGCTCACAAGGTTAGAGAAGAATTAAGTAAAAATTTGGGATATATAGATTATGATAATCTAACTTATGGTGATATTATTAGTTATATTCAAAAAATCGGATTGAAAATGTGTATTGACTTTAAATTAGCTAAACAAGCCAGAAAAGATAAAAATAAAGCTAAATACGAGTTAGGAACATTTTGTGAACAGTATGGTTTACCGCCAGTTGCTCCCTCTAGAAGAAAGCACAGGCATAAGAGTAAACATATTGAGTCACATAAAAGTCATAAGCGTCGTAAGAAAAGATACAATAATGATAAAAGGAGTAATATTCAAGATACCTTTTACAATAAATCTAAGTCATCTAAGAAAAAATCATATAAAAAATCAAAGAAATATGATAAAAGTAAAATTGTCTATCACAATTGTGGGCAGAAAGGACACTATAAAAGTTAATGTAGAGTCAAGCAAAAACTAGCCCAATTAAATATTTCAGAGAGATTTATTGAACCAAAAATTCCTAGTTAGAGACATTAAAAAGAATAGATTCTGGAATATCAGAAGCTTCTTCATCACTACCATTGTTATTTTCGATTCTAATTAATTCTAATAACTGTTCTGTATCTTCGGCTGAAATATTTAATTGGGCTAGTTTTTGCTTGACTCTACATTCACTTTGTATGGGGATGGTGACTCATCTGAGAAGATTACTTTAAAAAAATGTATGGGGATGGTGACTCATCTAAAGAATTTCCGCCTTCTCCTCTATTGACTCCTCCAGTTAACACCCCTTCAGTCACTACGACCTCTGACCTTGTTTTTTAACTTGTTGGATGACAGAAGTATGAATGTCAGTCCAAGGAGGAGGATTACTTTGTAAGCGCTGAAAGGGAGGCTTACAAATCTTCCTGAGGTCCTTGTAAAACTTGCCAATATAATTGAGCGAGCCAAGAAACCTCTCAGAATGAAGTTTTATCGGTAATCTTATCTCGGGAACCCACAATGAATTGAATAGCTCTCTGTCGATTGGCCGCGTGAGTCCATGATAGAGGATTAATCAGAAACCGGACTTTAGTTAAAATGACTACATTTGGAAGGAGAAAGAACAAGACCATTGGTTTTAACTGCTTACGAAGAACTAATTTAAATGTTTAATATGCTCTTCAATAGTCTTGGAGAATACAAGGATATCGTCTATGTAAACAATGATAAAATGACTGAAAGGATTCAAAATATTATTAAGAATATTCTGAAATTCACTGGGTGCATTTTTAATTCCAAATGACTGAACATATGTTTTTTAATAAATAATCTTTTAATTCTTTTATCTTTTCTTGGACTCTGTTACTCTTAAGTTGTTCTTCAACTTGCTGATACCTAACTTCTTCTTTAAGGAAATTTAGGTGGGTAACTTTACAATTTAACAGATTTAATGATTTAGAAATTGATTCTTCTTGAATAAATTTTAAATCTCTTTCTTTTGGTATGATTAAGAATTTAAATGTAATCCTTTTTCCTAAATGTTCGCAACTTAAACCTTTATTACTAGTAGTAAATGGGTATAATAAATAGATAAATGGTAAACCTAAAATGATTTTGTCAGTAAGATTGCGAACTAAGACAAATGAGGTCTTAAAACACATACTGTCTTGACAAATATGTACATTAGGTAATTTATATTTTATTTCCATTTGACTGCCATTAGCTGAATTTAGTTTTTCACTAGTCTTTTTATAATATCGTGTGGGGATAATACCTTCTTGGATACAGTTCAAATCGCACCAAGATCAACTAAAATGAGGAGCCACATGAGAAGAAACGTTTTATCGATAACTAAATTAATAGAGATATACCATTTTTGAATAGTAATATCTTTAATTCTTTTAAGGGAGAGACCTTGAATAAAGAGATCAGAATCTTTAGCACCTGATGATTCTGGTTCATCGTGACTCTCATCACTAGAAGAAGAATCATGAACTTGAAGATCTGATTTTTTATCATCAATCTCTTTTCTTAAGTTAGAAATATCTAATTTTAAGTTAGAAATTTCTTTCTTAAGTTTATTAACTTCTTGATTTAATTCAGGGAGGGTAATTTCTTGTACCGGAGACTTAAATCTATCAAGAGTTTTATTGAGACTGAAAATTGGTTTTTCTTTGGCTCTAAGAACCTTATCAGTGACTTTTTTATCTTTGGTTAACAAATCTTTTAATTGCTTTAAATACTGAGTTTTTAATTCAGGGTCATTTATTTTACTGATTAAATCAACTAATAAAGAACTTTCTTCTTCTTCTTTTGTAATTACACTAACTCTTTTACAACAATTTTTATTGCAATTTTCTGTACATATAGTGACTTCATTTTCACTATATTTATCAAGACTATGAAAACATTAATCAAGTTTTACACAATTGGAACATACCTAGAGTATCTCCAAAAGATATTTATCACTCAACTTTTTCCAATAAGTTCAAAACTGACTATAATGTCAAAACAGTTGAAAGAGTTTATGCAATTAACAAAGAATACGAAAATTGTAGTCTTTTATCACCTAAAGTTTTTAAAAAACACAGAAAGAAAGGTTACAATTTTATTCATATAGGTCTTGTTCAAGTTGCAGTCAAACCTCTCAACCGAAAAGGAATTAATTCATCTATCTACCTCTGCCTTAGAGATGCTAGATTTTTGAATTATTATCCCAGCATTATCGGTGCCATGGAAGCAAGCTTGCATAATGGACCTATCCATTTCAATTGCTTTACTGATTTCACCTTGAGTTTTAGTGATCAAAACTTATTCAAAGCTTTATCATTAAATATTAAAACTGATGGAGAGATTACTCAAATGATTGAAGGATCTCAACCCATTGCTTTGATTTACAGAATTTACTATAAAATAATGAAATCAAACTTAAACATTCATGCTCTTAATAAAAGTCCAAAAGATTTTAAGGGAAGAAGGATGAACCTCCTCGTACACTCATAATGCTGTAATAGTACCTGTGTTAATAAATTCACGAGTGAGAAAATCTGGAACTGAGTTGTTACTACCTTTAATATATTCAATATCGAAATCAAAAATACATAATTGCCATCTAGCGAATGAATGCTTAGAGGTGACATTCTCAACATTTTTTCAAGGATAAATTTTGGAAGTAGTATGCACACAAGCCAATCATGTTTGATGATAAAGCATATACTTTGTAACAATCTTATTCATTTATTAATAAAAATATTAATTTATTAAAGGCTTTTAATTATCTACATGATCTTTGTTTTATAATATGTGATAAACCCATAGTTTTAAGCAATGCTTTTAGAATAATGATGATGATCATTCTAATGAGATCTAAATTCTTAGAAAGCTTAAAACTAAAATAGTTCCCAATCGTTGGATTACTAAATTGGGGATTAGTGAATCCGGATAGATTGGTACATCGTTGCTTGCTTTCGTTGGATGAGGATGATTGATCTCATGATCATTTGTGTGGAACACTAAAAGCAAGTATGTAGGTGCTTATTAGAGAATAAGTTCAACTGAGCATTGGCTCGCTAAGGAATACCTAATGGAGTTTTATTTGCTGTCGATAGGAATTCTGTAGTGATAGTAGTCTGAGTGATCCTTGGACTTGAGATCATCATAGTATCTTGTGTATGATGAGTTATACTTTGACTTATTCCTTAAGACCCTTAGGGTATATCAAAGGGTATGCTTGGGTATAATAAGTTGTACATGGAGATAATGTATGATCGATAAAGAATCTACCACTTCTAATAAAGAAGAAATGTCTATGTGATTAGATAAATGACAACCCAGTAGTCCTTGGCGGCGAGAATGAAATTAGAAAGGAGTTTCTAATTTGCATTATTTGGAGTTGTGCATTTAAGGATCGAAATACATATAATTAAATAAAATAAGACTTGTGATAATTCCATATCTTATATTTAATTGGGACATTGTATGGTGGAAGGATTGAATTATGCGGTAACTATTTACTCGAAGGTTCTTTAATGATTAATGTTGAAATCTATATTATACGGAAAGTCGTTGATCATTTAGGAGGCTTATCCTATTGTAGAATAAATATTATTTATTTAAATAAATTAATTGTTTAATTTATTTATTTAAATAAGATTAGAATTGTTCTAATTGATTTATTCACAATAGGTTTAATATGGAGAACCTAAAGGGTCACACCATAAAAGGAAGAATAATTATTTAAGAAGTTAATGGCATAATCGTAATAATATGTTAAGTATATTTAATTTAATCTATGGTGATAGAATAAATTAAATAGCTTAATATTATTATTTAATATTTTAGAAATATTAAATATAAATTAATAAGAGGAGTCTTATTAATATTATTACAATTATTATTATTTTAATTTCTAAAGAGTTTAGGAATTAATTTAATATAAATACTCTCATTTATTCCTAATAAGATTAGGAGGTTAAATTAATTAAAGGAGTTTAATTAATTATCCTAATAAGATTAGGGAGCTTAATTAATTAAAAGAATTTAATTAATTAAATAAAACCCAATTCCTTAATTGTTAAGGTGGGTTTGATATCTATAAATAAGAGGAGTCTTATATGGGTGGGATGGGTTGTTGACTTTTTCAACATGACGTAATAATTCCAATTGTTGGAGAGTACACCTTTTTCTATAGAGATAGAAAAAACTAGGGTTTAGCCAAACACCCATCTTCTTGAATTTTTATTCTTCCTTGGTGGATCACCTCTGAGGCCAAACATTTGGGTGGCTAACGTTGATCGAAGGAAGGAACCAAACCCGGTGGATTCAAGTTGAGCGAAAAAAGGATTTGGAGGTGAACTTGTACACGAGGAAGCTCGATCTTCAGGTATGATTTTTATTCTTTATCTTTTCGTTTAATTAATAATTATGCATAAAGGGTGATCCGGGTATATGGTTTGTAAATTTTTAAACTCGATTTTACACGTTTTAGCACTTTTTTGCAATTTGATTGCGTTATGAATATTACAAACCTAACGGTGGCATCGAGCCAAACCTTTATCACGAATTATTAATTGTTTTAATTTGATATGTATATTGATATGTGTTTAGAACAATTTAATTGGGCATAATTTTATTGTATAAAATTTATTTAAAAAAAAAAAAAAAAAAAAAATTTTCGAAAAAAAATTTACCGATATTCAAATGATATTGAAGGATCAATAATTTTTACATTATAAAAGGCATTGCAAATAACTTGTTATTTTTTGAAGAATGTACATATTTTTTGATAAGTCAAAGAAAAAAAAAAAATTAAATATTATTTAAAGTTAATACATATTGAAAAAAAAAAATATAATTGTTAAAAAAAAGCAACATGGTAGCTTCTTTTTTTTTTTTTTAAATATATATATATATATATATATATATATATATATATATATATATATATATATATATATATATATATATATATATATATATATATATATATATATATATATATATATATATATATATATATATATATATATATATATATATATATATATATATATATATTCTTAATAATTTTATAATTAAAATAAAAGGTTTATTTTAATTTTAAAATAAAAAGTTTATTTTAATTTTAAAATAAAAGATTTTATTTTAATTTTAAAATTAAATTTCATTAACTAATTAGAGTTGGAATTGGATTCCATGATAACTAATTGGAGTTGAAATTGGATTACATTTTTCCTTAAATAAATTTATTTAGAGTTGAAATAAATAAGATTTCATATTATTCAAAATAAAGGAGTTTATTTGTGAATAGGAAAGAAAATCCTAATTTCCTTAAATAAAGGAGTTTATTTAGATATGAAATAAGATTTCATATTATTCAAAAATAAAAGAGTTTATTTGTGAATAGGAAAGAAGAATCCTAATTTTCCTTAAATAAAGGAGTTTATTTAGATATGAAATAAGATTTCATATTATTCAAAATAAAGGAGTTTATTTGTGAATAGGAAAGAATATCAAAGTGTTTCCTTTAATAAAAGTTTTTTTTTTACATGGAATTGGATTCCATAATTAATTAAAATAAAAGAGTTTATTTTAATTAAAGATTTTTTATTATGGGAATTGATTCCATAATTAATTAAAATAAAGGAGTTTATTTTGATTAAAGATTTTGATTAAAATAAAATAGTTTATTTTATTCAAAATTGGATAAATTAAAATAAAATAGTTTTATTTTGATTTAAATTTGGATTAAAATAAAGGAGTTTATTTTGATTCAAAATTAGATTTTATACTAACTAAATTTGCCCATTAAATGATATCAATATATATATTAAATGTTTATTATTAATAAGATGAATGTTATTTATTGATGCGTATGGTGATGTGTATGATAATAAATGGGATTGATTATGGACTATTGACGATGTGATTGGATTTTATTTTAGTTGGATGCATGAATGTATGGGTTTTATTAAATGGGAATTACTGCGTACCTCGTCTTCTCTAATTTTTTCTTAATGTAAATTCTATCTCCTCTCTATGTGTACTTCCACTTGATGGCGATCAAGGTTTCTATTTATTTTAAATAGTTTTGTAATAGGAATAGTTAGAATTAATTTTGAAAAATTAGAGATCGAGGAACAAGGGCGCTTGAAGACCGTTTGTAATGGAGCAGGGTTTAAATGTAATAGTTATATTTAAATATTATTTCTTGCACCCCTAGGTTTGACCTTTTGGTTCACTTGGTGGCTCTAGTGAACCAAACTAGAATAAAAATCCATAATCAATCCGGGTAGAATATAGTATTCTATATGTGCATGCTTATACTATATATATATATATATATATTATATAAACATGCTTAGCATGTTCATTAATATAATGTATATTTATATATATATATATATGCATGCTATATTAATAACAAGATGAGACAAATTAATAACAAACCCTCAATTTTTATATTAAGTCTAGCGTTCAAAGATATTTGGAATATCGAGCGTTAAGCCTTCTAGCATGATAAAATTAATAGAGTATTAAATATTTAATATGAGTTTGTTGTGTCACCACAAGGCAAGTATTAAGTATTTAAGATGTTAATTTATCACATTTGATGCTTATAAAGAAAATTGAACAATATTGTTTTGTTGTGTCACCACAAGGATGATATTTTCTTTTTTGAATATATGGGAGTGCTAGGTTGGACTTAACTTGGATAATTTTGATTCGGATGTGCCACCACTTGATCAAAATAATCTAAGAGGCAAAAAAAAAAGAGTTGCATAGTTGATGTAATTGACAAAAGTTGTCTACCTATTTATTTATATATAGTTTGTTGTGTCACCACAAGGCTATATACATTTGAAATGGGATCCTTATTCTCACTAGCAAATCTTTAATTAGATTTTGCCGAACTATATAAGTGAGGTAATATAGTTTGAAGAAAATAGTGGGAGATACCAATTTAAAACAAGACCTAAATTATTTTGGTAATTAATAAAAGAATGTATGTTAAAATGTTGTTAATTACAAATTCATTTCTGAAATTTTACAATGTCTAAAATTACTATCAACTGCGAAGCATATTAGATGCTAAATTAATCGGAATAAATTAAGCGGATTGGTTAAGGAATTTGAGAATAGTTCTCATAGGTTGAAAAGCTATCTTATGTCATTAATCGCCTATCCTGCAATGGTTGCGAACAATGCCTCTGAGGAAGAGATTGCTACTTTTAGAAAGTGGCGAAGATGATGCCTGATTGGCTCGATGCATCATGCTTTCGCATCCATGAGTAACGAGCTTGACGTCGGCGTGAAACTATGGATGCTCTACTATATTCACGCACATCAGTAGTTGATGGTGAGGAAAATGGGGCCGATAGATATCGAGATATCTAAGGAGCTCTTCCGATCTAGAATGGCCAATGACACTATAATGCAGACAAAAAAGTCCTTAACATAATCAATTTGATTGATCGATTAGAATGACGAGGTTTTTGTCATGGATGGAGAGTTGAGCGAATTTGATCTTGCACTCACTCCGGACTCCTTTCACAATTGTTGTGAATTTTTCATATAAACAAGCTAGATATCGACCTCGTTGATTTGCTTAACATATTGAAAAATGTTGAGAGTCACTTTCGAACCAAGAAAGATCAAGTCTTCTTGGTAGGGGCCAAAGGATCTTCTGAAAAGAAGAGCGATTCAAAGAAGGTAAATAGAAAGGCAAAACAAAGGATAATAAGAACAAAAGCGATCACGGATAGCAAAGGAGTTTGCTTCCCTTGCAATAAGCTTTGGACCTTTGGAAAGAAAGCTGCGAAAGCATCTTGCGAGAGGCTAACGAAAGAAGCTTAGTGAAGTTTGGTTACAATCTGATTTTTGTTCATGATTGAAATAAATTTTTCTTTAAGTCGAGGTTCTACTTGGGTATTGGATCTGAGCTTTGGTTATCATAAATATAGATTTATGAAGGGACCAAGAAGTAGAAAGCTAAACAAATATAAGTAATCCTATGTGTGGAAAATGAAGCAAAGGTTGCTTTGCATTAGCTATAGAAACTTATAGTTTAGCAATGCTACTACGAAAAATCTATTAAGTCGATAAGTTGTTATTGTATTCCGGTTCTTGTTAAAAATTTATTTCCATTTTATTGTTGGACAATGAAATCTTTGGTATTATAATTAAGAACAATTGTTGTTCTATTTATAATAATAATGTTTTGTATAGAAGCTGGAATATTACTTAATAAATTTTGTATACTTGACTTACATGAAAATAATTTTGCATATTGAACAAATTAGTATAAGAAAAGGAGATGATCATTCAAAGAGTTGAATGTGTGTATTTGCTTTTTGAAATACAAGTGTGAATTATTTGAAAGGTTCAAAAGAATTGAAGTGAAACAAATTGGCAAAAAGTATTAAGATTCTTTGATTAGATCGAGGAATAAATACTTGTGCGATAAGTTTCTAGATCATCTCAAATGGTTTTCTCATAATGGACACATCACGATATGCAATAATTGATTGATGTATCTGAATGAAAAATCGTACCTTGTTGGACATAGTGCGGTCCATAATGATTTTACCGACATTCCGGTATCCTTCAGGATAATGTCCTAGAAATGGTACATATCTACTGAAAATGGTAACCTCAAAATCCATTGAAGACTCCATAAAAGTTATGGACGGGGAGGATTCTAATCTTAAGTATGTTAAGATAAGGGGTTGTCGACTTATGTGAAAAGGTTTCAAAGGATAAGCTTGGGACAAGATTTGACAAGTGTCGATTTGTGGGACATCCTAAAAGTAAGTTTAGGGTATATGTTCTATAATTCTACTTAGCAAAAGGTGTTTGTTACGAAACACGCACGCCTTCTAAAGATAAAGGTGTTTATCATTGAAGGGGCTAGTGGGAGGATAATAGATCTTGAAAAGTTCAAGAACCACAAAACACTTATAAAGTCGAATAAGAGGAACTTATAGATAGACCTATTGTACCTGGCAATAGATAAATAAATGCGGAATAGTCTGAAAGATACCTAGGAGGTATGGATTCATCATGGATGATGATGATGAGGTACACATCATAGAAGATGATGATCGATTACATCACGATGAGATGAGTAAGTGTGAGACACTTTCGGAGAGAAATGGATTGAAGCAAGTTTCTCAAATATGGAACATTCGTTTTGATGAAACAATCAAAAGAGTTTGATTTTATCAAAAATAAGAATGAACCTAGTGTGTACAAAAAAGGGTCGATTGGGAACATCGTGACATTCCTAGTATTATATGTTGATATACTACGGATAAGGAATGACATACCAATGCTACTGATCGATAAAGATAAAGTTGTCTAAACATTCCTCCATGAATGATTTGGAAGAGTATCTTAATTGGGGATATAAATCTATATAGATAGATTTAAGAGGATGCTCGACTTAACCCGAGAGCGTATATTTCATTTGATGCTAAAGTCGTTTAGCATGGCAAACTCAAGAGATGTCTCATGTTGATGAGCTATGGGAGTGTATCTCTCTTAATAGTCCCCACAGACTCACGAAAGAGAGATCGCATGAGTAACAATCATGTATGCAATGAAATATCTGAGACACGATGTTGATCGGTCATATTATGGAGAAGTTCACTATGAGTCGGTGAAAAACATCTTAAAGTGCTTAGCAAGCACTAAGGATGTGATCATATTCATGGTGGTGGGTCTAAATTAAAACTAGAGGGCTTAACGAGACTCAAGTTTTTTAAGACGGACCAAGATGACGAAAAAAATCCACTTTAAGGTAAAGCGTTATCTTGAGCGATTGTGCGATGAATTGGAAAGGTTCCAAGCAATGAAAAGAGTTCTTTGGTTTAGTGATAAAGACAAAGTATATAGCTATAAATGAAGGCTGCAAGTTGATTGTTTGGATTAAAAGTTCATTCTGAGAACTAGGAATAGTTCTAAGTCTCATCTTGGATCTAAACATGTGTTGTGGCACTTTCATTTGATTATTAGAATCATTGAAAGATGGGAAATCACTATAGAGATAGTGGACTCTCATGAACAACATTACATATCCATTAACTAAAAGCTTATCCAACGGCGGGATAATCGTCACTTAGAGAGAAGAAGAGTATAAGATACCATGACGATTGGCTTTAGTGCAAGTGGGAGATTGAAAGTAGTATGCACACAAAGCCCGATCATGTTTGATGATAAAGCATATACTTTGTAACAATCTTATTCATTTATTAATAAAAGTATTAATTTATTAAAGGCTTTTAATTATCTACATGATCTTTGTTTTATAATATGTGATAAACCCATAGTTTTAAGCAATGCTTTTAGAATAATGATGATGATCATTCTAATGAGATCTAAATTCTTAGAAAGCTTAAAACTAAAATAGTTCCCAATCGTTGGATTACTAAATTGGGGATTAGTGAATCCGGATAGATTGGTACATCGTTGCTTGCTTTCGTTGGATGAGGATGATTGATCTCATGATCATTTGTGTGGAACACTAAAGCAAGTATGTAGGTGCTTATTAGAGAATAAGTTCCTTTGAGCGTGGCTCATTAAGGAATACCTAATGGAGTTTTATTTGCTGTCGATAGGAATTCTGTAGTGATAGTAGTCTGAAGTGATCCTTGGACTTGAGATCATCATAGTATCTTGTGTATGATGAGTTATACTTTGACTTATTCCTTAAGACCCTTAGGGTATATCAAAGGGTATGCTTGGGTATAATAAGTTGTACATGGAGATAATGTATGATCGATAAAGAATCTACCACTTCTAATAAAGAAGAAATGTCTATGTGATTCGATAAATGACAACCCAGTAGTCCTTGGCGGCGAGAATGAAATTAGAAAGGAGAGTTTCTAATTTGCATTATTTGGAGTTGTGCATTTAAGGATCGAAATACATATAATTAAATAAAATAAGACTTGTGATAATTCCATGTCTTATATTTAATTGGGACATTGTATGGTGGAAGGATTGAATTATGCGGTAACTATTTACTCGAAAGGTTCTTTAATGATTAATGTTGAAATCTATATTATCTGGAAAGTCGTTGATCATTAGGGAGGCTTATCCTATTGTAGAATAAATATTATTTATTTAAATAAATTAATTGTTTAATTTATTTATTTAAATAAGATTAGAATTATTCTAATTGATTTATTCACAATAGGTTTAATATGGAGAACCTAAAGGGTCACACCATAAAAGGAAGAATAATTATTTAAGAAGTTAATGGCATAATCGTAATAATATGTTAAGTATATTTAATTTAATCTATGGTGATAGAATAAATTAAATAGCTTAATATTATTATTTAATATTTTAAAATATTAAATATAAATTAATAAGAGGAGTCTTATTAATATTATTACAATTATTATTATTTTAATTTCTAAAAGAGTTTAGGAATTAATTTAATATAAGTACTCTCATTTATTCCTAATAAGATTAGGAGGTTAAATTAATTAAAGAGTTTAATTAATTATCCCTAATAAGATTAGGGAGCTTAATTAATTAAAAGAATTTAATTAATTAAATAAAACCCAATTCCTTAATTGTTAAGGTGGGTTGCCCACATCTATAAATAAGAGGAGTCTTATTATGGGTGTAATGGGTTGTTGACTTTTTCAACATACGACATAATTCCAATTGTTGGGAGAGTACACCCTTTCTATAGAGATAGAAAAACTAGGGTTTAGCCAACCACCCTTCTTCTTGAATTTTTTCTTCCTTGGTGGATCACCTCTGAGGCCAAACATTTGGGTGGCTAACGTTGATCGAAGGAAGGAACCAAACCGGTGGATTCAAGTTGAGCGAAAAAAAGATTGGAGGTGAACTTGTACACGAGGAAGCTCGATCTTCAAGGTATGATTTTATTCTTTATCTTTTCGTTTAATTAATAATTATGCATAAAGGATGATCCGGGTATATGGTTTGTAAATTTTTAAACTCTATTTTTACACGCTTAGCACTTTTTTGCAATTTGATTGCGCTTACAAACCTAACAAGTTTGATTTTACGACTTTTGATTATTACAAACTTCGTGGCGGTTGATAGCTTTTCTGACTTTATTTTGATCCTTTACGATCCCCGTGGAGGTGCTTGATAGTGGTTGGTGATCCCCATGGAGGTGCTTTGTGTATATCCTATATATATATATATTCTTTTTTATATATACCTACTTACTTTTTTTTCATATAAATTGCGGTATTTTGTGAGCTTTAGGAATCATGTGATCACAGATTCATCCCATTGAATCTAGATTCGGTTCCGTGATGGACATTTTCAAATTATGGCGACTTATAAATTATTACTGCGGTGTTTGAATTTCCTCGGATGGTTTCCATACCCACGAGGAAATCGGCATTATTTTGTACATTATACGGATGCCTCGCATCTATCAAATAAAAAATCAATCAATAGAGCACTTAATAAAATGGGAGTGTAAAGGTCTCAATTACTATTGAGCATCGGGGTTTGAAAAACCTTTTTATAAAACATCATTGCTATATCTTGCTAAAAATTGAATTTTACATAAATTCAAACCACATGTATATATAGTTTGAATGAGGCCTCGCACTTACTTCCAAATAACGACACATTGACCCACACACACATTTTAGATAATAGTTTCTTGAAAAGAAGCGGTCACCATGTGGTAACACGGATGTCGGGGGTGCCTAACACCTTCCCCTCATAAACCAAGTCCCCGGACCCTAATGAATCTCGGTTTCAGGCCGTTTATGATGTCACATCATTTGGGTCGATGTCTGAAACCTTTTCTCGGTTGTGTTGGTACAACCATTTAAAAAACAATGGCGACTCTTAACGGTCCATAAATCGACATTATACATATCGGACCTTTTTCACTTGTTTTTCAAACAAATCTCACCTAAAATGAGAACACCAAAGAACAAGTAACGGAAAGGGACATCCAAAAATCCCGACGTCGACAGGTGGCGACTCTGCTGGGGACTCTAGTAAGAGGACTTAAGCCGCTATTACAATCTTTTCAAAATTGTTATCTGCTTGTGTGTGGATGTTGCATTTACATTTAGATGAATGTGTACGAATGCATTTCCTTATTGCACTTAGTGCTTCGCACCATAACTACTTGTGATGCTAGTGCTTCGCACCATAACTGCTTGTGATATTAGTGCATCGCACCATATCTGCTTGTGATATTAGTGCTTCGCACATGTTATCATTTTTTTATATGGTGAGACGCGATGTATGTGAATGTATGTTGTGTGGTCCCTCCACCAGGAGGCTATCCCGTCGGTGTTTGATTCTTGGACTCGTGAGAAGACTAATTCTCAGAGGCTCGGGAAAGGCACCACCAAATTCTCTCCGTTGAAGAATAGGATTAACTTCCGTCAGTAGATTGCGATGATTTGGGAACCTTCATGCCAAAAAAAAGCGAGAGTAACCTAAGATAAATCGACCTCGATAAACCCAAAAGCGGAGAAAAGTCTTCATGCTCTCATTTCAATTACTTGTAAACACAATTACTTGTAATTTCATTCCATATCTATCTCCATATAATGAAAATATGAAAGAAATGTGTACATATATATTTTTAACATGTTACAAACAGTGACATCCATTTTGCGGGATAAAATTCCTAAAATGGACACATCACATAGCATGTTATTATATACATTCCCTAAAGACTAAACTATGCCGGTCTCTTCGCGAGAATCAATCGGACCTACTACCCGTTCAAAGTCCAAAAAGCAACGAGGCTACTGATCGATCATGTCGTCATCAGACCAACTGAACTTAATCCGATTTCTCATGAAAGAATTGACGGATTAAGCAAACAAATTACAATTTGGTTGTTCTACTCAAAAATTACACCGATCTACGAAATTCGGTCGAAAATACCCGTACATCTTGAATCCTCCACACAGGAGGAATCCGGTCATTACCATACACGAACTACGATTGGATCGACCAAAAAAACTCATGATCTTGCCCATCCCACTTGGAGAGATCCGAACGGTGGTGACATCAAAAAAAAGTCCTCGAAATGGAAGAGACCCTTCGTGCTTTATCAAAGGAATTGGAACACAGGGAGTGTTTCATATCTTGATCTGTGTATTTTCACGGTGTTCATTATCCAAAAAATTTAAAACTCGACTTTGAAAAATATGATGGGTTAGGAGATCCTTACACATTTTAAAAGTGTTTATTGGAGAACTTGGATCTTATCACGGAGAGGATGAAAAGCTTCGAATGCAATTATTCCAAAAAGTCTAACTGGAGAAGCTTGGTTAAGTGGTACCTGAAGATTAGACAACTCAAAATCCATAGTTGGGAAGAGCTAGCACATGCTTTCCTCACTCAATCTGACTTTCAAACTCGGATGGCTCTGATCGGTATCAAATTACCAAGATCAAAAATAGTCTAACGAGTCTTTCGAGAGTATGCTCGAAGGTGGAGGCGCTTTGGTGCCCAAGTTAGTCCTTCCATGATGAAAATCGAGAAATGGTCGTGACTTTCATAGACATCTGAAGCTCCCTTCTATGAGAGAGTTTTAGCGGCATCATCGACAAACCATTTTCTGAAATGGTCAAACATGGGGAGATGGTGAGATGGGATTGAAATCGGGAAAGATTCAAGACCTAGTTGCACTCAAAAGCTATTCTTGATCACATCGAATCTGGAAATTATGGAACAACCCGGAGGGTCCATAAAAAGAAAGAAGAAGATGTTTCCACGATACTACGAGGGCAAAAAGGCAATCATAACATGCCTATTCAAAGGAGAAACTACACTCCCTTTCCAAGCCACGATCTATAAACCCTCCAATACCAAAAGGTGGAGAAATCAAACGCCCTCGAGTGTTTACACCCTTAGGGGATACCCTCGAGAACATTCTTAAATCTCGACAACACGAAAGAAAATTACATCTTTCTTCCACCGGCCCGACCCTAATGGGCGGGGTTTTCAATCTTTGCTTTCGGAAATGTGCTTATCATCTCAGGGCACTGGACATGATACTCGAGGATTGTTGGGCCTTGAAACACAAGATCCGGGACACGATAGACAGCGGGAAGATCGTGGTCACCAAACCGATCAACCTCATGTTCAAAGACAACCCTCTTCCTCAACCTGAAGAAGAAGAGGTCAACATGATTAATTGGAGCAATGGACGAGTTCCAATTTCAGGTGTGAATCTCCCAGACCATCAAAGATGGTGATGACAAATGGGATTATGCGAGTTCGATTTCACAATGGAGCGAAAGATGAAAGCTCTCTGCAAACAAATTGAACAATTGGCGGGCTAGTGACTTATCGACATCAAGTGACTCGTCGTTAATCGGCCCGAGGAGCATGCCGATCTCCTACCTATTGTCATGAATATTCCTCGTCACTTTCGAAAAATGAAATCTTTGGAAGACAAAGTGACGAAGAGAGCAAATGCCAAAGCCCGTCGAGGATTTTGCCAACAAAAGGAAATTCACCTATCTGGGCCCAACCTATGGAGGAAATCTTCATATGTTAATCAATGAAGGAAGGATCGGTTCCTTCTACCTCCAATCAACCCCGTTCGGGATGGTACAACTCGATGGAGTATGTCGATATCACTCCCGATCTCGTGGTCACAAAGCGGAAAGAATCTTTGGGCACTCATACCACCTTATTCAAAATCTAATCGGCGGTGGTGTCTGCGCGCTTGGCGGATGATGATCTTGTGTTACGTGCAAGTGAGAATCTGAGGCCTACTAAGTGGAAAAGTGTGGTAGCGATCATATCCACTGAAAGCCGATGGGATTAATACATTACTCACAATGCCAACAATTCAACTCGAGGAAGGCAACAATCCTTTGAAAGTGGCGCTCCCAAGCGATCAACTTGTCGTGATGCGAGCCTGATATCCTATTGTTAGCTTGCGCGAGTTCCATGGAATTATGGAGAAGGTGAAGGATCCACCTCACATACAAGCTACTTTCTGTGTGTCGAAGGAAAATCCATTGTATCTTCCCCACGGGTGATGAAACCTACCATCAAATCAAAGGGAAAATACCCATGGAGAAGATTGAAAAATTCCTCCACTTATGGGTCATCATGAAGCCACGGTGGTTTTAAGCTTGAAAGAAGCTCCACAACAAATATCAATTTTGGACTTGGTCCTAACTTTTGAGAATCTTAGGAAGGTCTTGTTAAAGGTTTTAGAAGAAGCCTATCTCCAGACATCGATTGGATCGGAAAAAATTTCAACATCTGGTTGATCACATTTTCAACAACAATGTGATATCCTTCACTTGATGATGACATATGACCCGAAGGGACGGGTCATTCTGCAAGCCGTTTGCACATTGCGGTCTTGTCCTCCGGATATATGGTAGGCTTGGAGTCTTAATAGATGGAGGTTCCTCTCTGAATATCTGCCCATATACTACCTTGGTGAAGATGAATATCAATCTCAACCGAATTTGAGTAGCCATACTATCATCAAAAAGCTTTTGATGGAGCCGTGAGAATTGATTGAGTAATTGAGTTTGATCGAAATTGGTCCTCACACATTCTATTCTGCGTATCTTTCCATGTGCTCAAAGATAGATTAGGGATACAACACTGCTCTTGGGGCGACCATGGATTCATATGGCGGGGCGTCCCTCCACTCTTCATCAACAATTGAAATACATTATCAACAATAGCTTTGTCACGTCGTCGGCGCTGGCGAACGAGAGTGTCCTCGACACGGGGACATGTCGTTCATCAATGCCAATCTGATGATGTTGAACGATTTAGTTTTCATGCTTTGGAAATAAGCAACACCCGATACCATGCTATTGGAGCACCATTGCCCGAACCCAAGATTTACTGCCCGGAGTAATGTCGGCTACTCGAGAAATGATGTCGTTGGGTCATAAGTCGGGACAACGAGGTTGGGTAAAGATTGCGAGGTATCAAATACCCAATTAATTAACAAAGCAAATTGGGAATAATTTGGGCTAGGCTATTACGCGATTCTAGTCACGAGAATCCTCATAAACATCGGCCAGATTCCTTGACTTCAACCATGTGGCGTTTATCTTTGCCTTCAAACTACGTCAGTCCTGACCCTCCTGTAAAGGTGCCGGCCCGATGTAATGGCTATGTTATTTCCCAAGCGATGCGGTGAAAAGAGAAAAGAAATCTTTGTTCCAAATCCCGCGATGGAAGAAGAGGAGCGAAGAATCAAGCAAGACGTCATCCGAATGATGTCGGGCATCGCATCATCGTTCATGATGAACATACCAATAGATACACCCAGACGATGATTGCCCGGACGTAATGGCCATCATTCGGGATAGGAGGATGATGACAATCCCTCCATCATGCGGTCCACCCGACTTTGCCCTTGCCATTGGACAACATTCCTTGCATTGGTGTCGAGGGTAAAGCGGTGAAAAACTTTACGCCTGTAGATATAATAACTGCTTACTTTTTTTGCATATATATAGCGGTTTATTTTGCCGATATATCTTAACACTTGTGTATGATCAACACATTTCATATATACTAAGTGAAAGCATATTTTGTTTTAGGACTCTAATTTAGATGTGCACTGTACTTGCGATCGTCGATGCCTCTCTCTCACAAGGGATTGTACCTTTGATGTAGAGATGAATTGACCTTGATGGATATCTGAGGATGACATTGAGGTGCCTCGAGAAATTCAAGAATGGGTCGAAGAAAAAACCCAAACCCAACCTTGATCAAACCACTTCTTTCGATCTCGGAACCTTAGAAAGCCCTAAGTTAATCCAGTTGGTTCGGACCTTACCCCAAACCAGCGGAATGACATGGTTACGCTATTAACCCAATTCGAGGATGTGTTTGCATGGTCTCATGAAGACATGGTGGGTTTATCCATGACATTGTCCTTCATCGCCTTCCCATTAAAGAGGATTTAAGCGGTCGAGCAAAAGCTCGGTGATTGAAACACGAGTGGAGTTTAAAGGTGAAAGAAGAAATTGTGAAACAATTTCAAGTTGGCATCATCATGGTGTCTACATATCACGAGTGGATATCCAACATTGTGCCGTGCCTAAACACGGGAGGGAAGGTGCGAGTTTGCGTGGATTACGGGACTTGAACAAAGCTTGCTTAAAAGATAGCTTTCCGTGCCATTTATCCACATTCTCATTGACAATCTTTGCGTCGACATGTACTCCTTTCTTTGATTGCTTTGCGGGGTATCATCGGATCATGGTTCTTGAGGAAGATCGTGAGAAAACGCTTTCATCACTCCTTGGGAACTTTTTTGCTATAGAGCGGTTGTCATTCGGCCTCATCGATGCGGAGCCACCTATCAACGAGCTATGATGGCTCTTTTCCATGACTTAATGCATAAAGAGATTGAGATCTACGTGGATGACATCATTGTCAAGTCCGGGAAGGAGGATGACCATATAGACCATCTCGAAAAGTTGTTCAACGGGTTGCGTAAGTACTGACTTGAAGTTGAATCCACTAAAGTGCGCCTTTGGCGTTAAATCGAGCAAGTTGCTAGGATTTCTAGTCGACCACAAAGGGATTGAGTTTGGATCTGCCAAAATCCAAGCCATCACGAAAATGCCCATTCCTCGAGACGAGAGAAGGAAATCTGAGGGATTTTGGGAAGAATCAACTTCATTAGCGGGTTTATCTCTGACTCACGACAACTTTGAGCGATCTTCAAGCTATTAAGGAAGAACTCCTCCATGAAATGGAATGATGAGTGTCGAAATGCCTTCCTTACAATCAAAAAGCAGCTAGTCAAAGCTCTGTTTGGTACCACCCGAGGATGATGTTCCCCTGTTTATGTACACATCCATAAGTGACAATGCCATGGGCTGCATCTTTGACGACGAAAAGGGCGATAGAGGCGAAGCAGAAAGCTATCTATTACCTCGACAAAAGGTTCGTGACGGTGAACACAAGTACACTCTGATCGAAAAAAGGCGTGTTGTGCTTTAGCATGGGCTTCCATGAGGTTACAACATTACCTCCATGGTCACACACCCATCTCATATCCGTGTGGATCCTCTCAAATCGTGTTCAACAAACCCATGTTAAATTGCTTGGTTGTCCGGATGGCGATTGATCCTACAATAATTTGACATCGTATATGTGACTCAAAAAGTCCATCAAAGGTCGAGGAATTGCGGATCAATGGCCACCACACCTTGAGGATTTCAAACCCTTGAAACATATTTCCACGATGAAGGAGTAATGATGATCAACAACACCATCGATCGATATGCGCCCGATCATGGAAGATGTATTTTGATGGAGCTATTAATATGGAAGGTTACGGGCTGGAAGCGGTTCTAGTATCGATCTGGGGAAGCGATATCCGTTCTTGAATCAAATTACGGTTTATCGGCACCAACAATACTGGT
Organism: Panax quinquefolius; assembly: GCA_020205615.1. Taxonomy (NCBI): domain Eukaryota; kingdom Viridiplantae; phylum Streptophyta; class Magnoliopsida; order Apiales; family Araliaceae; genus Panax; species Panax quinquefolius. The sequence goes on from CM035163.1 coordinate 85,429,866, forward strand.
TGAGTATGAAGGCTATCTCATGGGGCTAAAACTTGCCGTTCATGGGCATCGAGCGATTAAGCTTCTTTGGAGATTCGGAGTTGGTAATCGAACAATCCACGAAAATCTATCAAACCAAGGAACTACATTTCTTGCCTTACCATGGGCGGAGTTTTGAAGATGGCTTTGGAGTTGAAGAAATCTCCTTTCTACACATTCCTCGTAATAATAGAATGACTTTGCGGACACATTAGCAACTTTGGCCTCCTTGATTAGCATATCGAGACAAAGGAACACTTGCAGCGAGCGTCACAATTTCCCTGCACAAGGCCCGACTATATGGGAATTACGTTGGAGAAGTATCGGATGAGCTACCTCCCATCCAACATCCTTGGTATCGACATATCGAGGAATATCTGCGAGATGGATCTACACCGTGGAGGCGAGCCCGACCGAAAAGCGGATCCATCGACTTGCTATGAAATTCTACACGAGTGGAGATGCGCTCTACAAAAGAGATGCGGGACTAGGTCTCCTCGGATGTTTAGACAAAGATCAAGCCCAAAAGGCTTATGGATGAAATCCATGGTGGAGTCTGTGGCCCCCACATGGTGGCCCCCTCCTTGTCGAAAAAGTCCTCGGGGCGGGACATTATTGGCTATCTCTCAAAGTGATTGCAATGACCACGTCAAAGATGCTATCGATGCGAGTTCATGGGAATGCTTATACCGCCCCTCCACGGGAACTCCACATATGAGTTCACCTTGGCCTTTCTCGATGTGGGGAATGGGCGTTATCGGGCCCATTGAGCCTAAAGCGATAATGGTCATCGGTTTATCTTCACCGTGATCGACTACTTCACCAAGTGGGTAGAAGCGACCTCCTTCCCGGGGTTACTAAAGAAGTCATCATTGCTTTCATCGAAAACAATGTCGTTTGTCGATATGGACAACGAGAGGTGATTGTGTCGAGACAATGCAAAAACCTCAACAACAAAATGATGGAGGAATTATGCGATAAATTCCACATCAAACATCTTAACTCTGTCATCTATCGTCCAGAAGATGAGCGGTGTTGTTGAAGCGGCTAACAAAAACATCAAGAAGATTATGCAAAAAAGATGTCCATGACCACAAAGATTGGCACGACCTATTGCCTCGACTCTGTTAGCCTCTGAACCTCGATGCATATACTTCCTTTGGGGCAACCCCTACGCTTTAACCTATGGGATGGAAGCGGTGCTCCCCCATAGAAGTTGAGATGGAATCTCTCGAGTGTTGATAGGCGCTCGGTGGATGAAGACCAATGGGTACAAGGCGGTATCACCAATTGTCTCTAATAGGCGAAAAAGCGAACCGCTATCTTCCATGGTCATTATATCAACAAAAGGATCGCGGATCCTACTGACAAAAAAAAATCCGACTCTGGCGGTTTAAACAACATGACTTGGTTTTGAAGAAGATTCTTGACAACGAAGATCGATCTAAAGGAAAATTCGCTCCTAGCTGGGAAGGCCCGTTTATTGTCGAGGAAGTATTGACGGGCGGCGCTCTCAGTTGCAAGAAATGGACGGCGATGAATTTCCACAACTCATCAACTCAGACACTGTGAAACGGTACTATGTATGAAGTAATTTGCAAACACCCTGGTGTCGAACCATCAGATCACCAGTCATCCCGGTTCTTTAACCCTTTACCACCTACAACTTTCCTACACTTTGCCCCTCAGGGAAACATACATTTCAAGCCCGGCTGGGCTTTCTCCTTCAGCGTTCCTCTGACTTAGGTCATCCCATCATGGATTGAACCTCTTGCGTTTGCGGTTTGGCTACCCATACATGGGATCGAAACTTCTCATACTACGATTTATCCTCGACCTAGGATTAAACTTTCTCCTCCCCTTTTTCGACACGCATGGGATTACGCTTTTCTTCTCATACGAGGCGAAACTCGTCGACGATCTCTCCTCTTGATAGGAGTGCGTGGGCAACCATTTCATATGGCCCGGTCATGATAAAACAAAAAAACAAAAAAACATTTCTACCCTCTTCTCTCAAAAAAAAAACAACAAAAACATTCCTACACCATTTACGCCATATATATATCGTTGAACCTCTTACGAGAGTTCGAACTACATGAGACTGATCTCCTCTTGATAGAGAGTGCGTGGCGACCATTCATGGTGCGGTCTCACCCCTACCAAAACACAAACCATTGTCATTTGATGCTGGGATCATCTTTGATCCACTACATTTCATTTGGCTTCAGACCAAAGGGATGGAATTACCTGAACTCCTCCCAAATAGGAGATTCGGCGACCATCTAAGCTGCGGTCATACCTTGAAGAACAACACCAATCCATAAGAGATGGAATTAACTAGGCTTCTCCTAAATAGAAATCTTGGCGACCATCGTAGTGCGGTCGATCTCGAGAGAGAAAAGCCACACTCCTCTCCACATTTTCATCCGAAAACCAGTCCCAAGACACCAAAGATGGTAGGGATACATAGATCGATGATCCATTCTGAACTATCGAGAGACAACTCGATGTCCATCCACCGGGAGGAATTGAGAATACATCAAGACCACAAGCCACAAGCGGCGGGGCAAAATATCAAGCAAATAGCAAGCATATCTAAAAGGAAGTGATCCAAAAATATATTTCCTGTATATATATAATGTTTGTTTGATATATATACAATATAGTAAGCTGTACATGACAAAATGGCTAAGCTAGTGCATGCGGGTAAATACAAGCTCATCTACAAGTCGGGGTATATGCGAGCTAACAAGCCCAACATGGCGTCCCTCTCGGAAAGAAGGAGGTGAAGGCTGTGGTCTCTCTGTGCGAGAATATCCACACGACCCAATGGATCTGCGACCATCTGCATGGTGACCATATGATCATCAATATATGCGCTCATCTCTGCGATCATCATACCGGTGGTAAGGGACCTCCTTTGCGATCTTATCTGTGTGGCTACATCCGGGCGATATATAGCACTATCCGCTCAACTATCAACTGCATCTCTGGTGATATAGCCTCATCCCGCTCAACAACGGCGGCATCTCTGCGATCTAATGCCTCGTCTCTCTAATATAGTTCGTCCCTCTCCCATCGAGGGCGATCGACATCATAGATCGAGCTGATCTCTCTCGAAGGTCATCGGATGAAGACTACTGCTCTAAATCTTTGTCTTAGAGTCTTGAATCACAAAAATCTCTTGGTACTAGGAGAATCCGGAAGAAATCTTGGCAACCCGGCGACGGGCTCCTCCTCGATGTAGGTATCGATGTCCTCCATGGGCTCTACATCGTCGACGACTCATTATCCGATCTTTGCGAATCTGCTTTGCGGCCGATAAAATCTCTCTGTCTCCATCCATGCGGAATACTCTGCGAGAACAACTGGATGACTAACGAAAAAAGTAGCTATCTCGCGGCGATCCCAACAAGCATACACATGGATCGGTCCTCTGCTTGAGAGATATCGAGAAGGCTGAATGACGACTATCGCCCCTCGAAAGGATGAAAATCCACAGGCCCCGGTCGAACTGCGACATCACGGCGATGGGTGATAAGTAGTCACGCCCTCAAACCGACCCGGAGGAGAGAAAATCCATGCGGGGGCGTGAGTAGTAATGAAGGCGTATGGTGAGCAAAGCCCCAAAACACGACAATATGCTAAATGGATCTCGATATCTGCGAAAATGTGGACCAAGACGAGCATCTATACACTCCGATGGTGAAAGGAGTATGACATGGCTACATCATGGGTGAACCAATACCCATGCGTCTAAGGGTACCAATCGGTCTCGAGTGTGACATAAACCACACATACTGACATGGCCAGAACTCCCGGTGAACACTCACGATGGGATAAATGCAACATGATGGGATCTTGATGCGAGGTCTCTGCTTTATAATCATAGAATACAATGGTGCGACCCTCTCTAAGAGCTCTCACGGCCATGATAACACCAATGTCTATCTCGTCCATATATCGTGGCATATAGACATATGACGATACGCATAGCATCGATACATCGACCACGGCCAACGCCATGATCCTCCGGTGCGGTGAAATCCCGGAATATCATGAATAGCTATCCTCAGAGCCAAATCTATCATACAAAAAAATCTTTGGGATATCACGTGGCTAGATGTCGACTCGTCTGCACTACTCTGCGCCTCAATCTTGTGAGAGTCATGAATCGTCTACTCATGTCTCCCAAAGCGAGATGCACGCAAGTGCATCAAAAGGCGACATCGTCGAAGCGTCGTACTCCTCTCAAGTAGGAGTCGACTCATGGGTGCCAAATCGGAATACACACTGTCCGGTGGTAGCCATGCTCTAGCATCCGTCCACAAACCCTGCGGGAACTGAAAAAAGTCAATAAAGTCATGGTATCTTTGCGGCAATCTGATCTGATCACCATGTCGGTGGTGACATGCTATCATACCACGATCGCGTACCCAATACCACCAATGAGGGTGGGGTATGATCTATCTGACTAAGCTGTCGAAGAAGACATCTGTCATGCGGTAGTGTCGTAAGACCATCCGGTTCGATCTTTGAATATCTCTGGACATACATACATATGCATAACATGATACATGCATAACAGATAATGGATGGCAATATGATATAGGGAATGAAAAAATGATGCATACATTCCTAAGTATATCATCATCTAATACATCATCTCTGTCTGACTACAAATACGAGGAAATGGGGCACAGTAGCCCTACTACTAACGAGATGCCTATCAAAAGATATAGCGAGAATGGGGAACAACCCACCCAATATCTAACAGAGGCTATCAAAAGATATAACGAGAATATACATCGAGAAAGACCCGGGGGTCTCGATGTCACATCCTCAATCCATCCACGATGTAACTCCTCTGAGTCATTAGATCTCTATCAGCGGGGATGTCGGGCCTATAAAAGGGGAGGATCTGCTGGCAAAACAAAACCAAATGGGTCATCTAAGGGGCGGCGCTTTGAGTTGGAAGGAACAAATGACTCACTTCCTCTGCTGGATCTCTGCCCAAATCTTGGATAAATATATGTGCACGTCCAGTATTAATCAAACTATCAATCTGGGTCATATGAGTGGAGCTCGGACCTGAAGCTACCCAATCAAATCATCATCAAGATCCTGGAACCATATCCCCATAAAGCGTGTGGCGGCGGGGGGGCTCCAATAGTCTTGGAACCACCACCGCTTTGGAATATCTCCACAGTACATGGACCCTCGATAATGCAAAATCGTCGACCCCAACAATGGGATATCGGTGATGGGTGGTGGTGATGATCTGAGCGATGGCGCTGGCGGGGAGCAAGATCGGTATCTGGATCTCCCCATGGTGCTCCTAATAGCAGCTCTCTAAATAGAGCTCCGGCCTCCATCGTGAAGAGAGAAATCTCTGGTGGAAATCAAATACTCGACTCCGGTCGGGTGTCCATCCTCAAAGCCCGATGGTCAAATGTTCCCCTGAATAGGGAATCCATGTAATGGTATCATTTGTCGGGCAACTCCTCATTTGCATCGGCGGAGTGAATCCCTCGACTCTGAGGGACCTCCGGCAAAATAGAATGGTGTGTGAATCATCGTCCCTCGTGGATGGGTATCTAAACCTAACACACTCACGGGGGCCTTGAACATGGGGAGCCTCTCATGGGCCCAAAGCTGCCCGACCTGATGGCAAAACATCTGCTATCGATAAACACTCTTAACTTTATGAATGGGAAAAAGACAAGAAATACTCACCGGCAAAATGGGTAAAATCTAGCCCCTCGGTCGAACCAGCAATGCGCGATCCACATGCCCGGAGGAAATAGGCAAAGGTATGTAAGAGCCCGATCATCAAAAGGTCCACATCACGTGTGTGGCGATTGAAGAAAAGAAAGACTTAGTGGAAGAGTTATACTGCTATGAAGCGACCTCGAATGATCATCGGAGAACAATCATGGTGAGAATGCGATCCACGATTACGACATCATCGAGCATGGGCTCACTCAAAAGCCCACTCATAGCATCTACGCTCAAAGGACACGAGCGAGACGATCCTGCCTTTGAGCGCCTCCGTGAAAACTCCTAATAAGGATCGGATGGCGGTGGGGGTAATATTCGCCATGCAAGGCAATGGCTCCCTCAAACTCCATACACTATGATAAATCGCCAATCCATAGGCGTCATCATCACCTCATGATCCGGCGGATGGAGTGGTAGTGCGATGAAACCATCGCTCGAGACAATGCCACGAGAGATAACCCGAGGGACAACGGACGGGGAAGGATGGAAAAGAATGCCCCGAATCCCCACTCATGCACTACCGCTCTATAGTCAGGATGAAGCGCCTGGTACATGGAGTGAATGCTGAACCAGTTCCCTCGAGGTTTGTGTAAAACACGGAACACTGCATGAAATGCAGATCAACATTAGAACCCTTTAATCCTCATTAATAGGAAAGAAGGAAAACCAAATTCTAACGCCATACCTCGTTAGCATGCAAGTACATCGATGGATGTCTACTCAAATCACCCAGCAACTTTGGGTTTGCCACCTGAATGCTCGGAAGCTCCCTGCGAGGGACATGTGCAGCAGGAGCGGGATCCTCCATCGAAATATCTGCCTCTTCGTCCTCAACGTCTGGCACATCTACCCGGACGGGGGCGAATCACGGCCTCCACCAACCGGCGAAGGCATGCGACGAGAAGCGAGGGGCGAGGCACTTCGGAAGCCCTCCTCCATACGCCATAAGTGGTCCTATAGGAACTGTTCGGCTGATCCAGATCCATAATATCTGAACAACAAGTCTCCAAATCACCTCAAAAAGGGTGTGGTATTTCCTTACCTGGAGCTTTTTAAATGCATTTATGACTATATACATGCATGCATTTACTTTAACATATAATAGAGTTAAAATGCATGACTACCCAATGCCTACATTTGGAAAAAATTTTCCATAGTCCCCTTTGAAAATAGGACTATCCACATGCACATAGGCATGTCTAGGTGGCCATTCGATAGCACACACCTTTGAAAGTCATATACATAATATATGCATTAAAAATCAAAATCATCATGATATAAGGTTAACCTCGATACTAGGAGTACTTTGCCTTTTTCTACCTTTTGCTCATTGGACCTCAAAATAGGATAAAAAATAGCGAAAAAAGGTGCCAATTTGGTTGTCTCAAAAGTTAAATTTTTTCACATCATTATGTTTACATGGTTTAATACTAACATTTACTATGTTGAATATTTTTTATCAAGTCATTTGTGCATACATAATCACTACTATGTGTTTAGATGCATTTTGGTGCGATAACTCACAATCCAACGGATATAAAAGCTGGAAAAAATACATGCATACGTTACCAGGATAGTGTAGAACACTTATGCGGTGATGAAATTTGCGAAAATACCGAACTTCAATGAGATCTGAAGATGGCTCGCGGTTTTCTCTAAGCGAAACAAGTTGAAAGTGACTTGTGAATACCAACCTGCAGGATTTATGATCCACGGTTGGCCGCAAGCTCATCTGCGGCTACAGCAAGTGCACCTGCGACACCCCTATGTGGGTCCCACCCCTCTGGCTCGGTCCAGTTCGAGTTGCAAAGGAGTTCTTATGGACTAGAAAGGTCAAATCGAGAATAAAAATGCCACGCAATTGAGCAAAATAGCATACAATCCCGGTCTTCTCAAATAAAACTTTGAGTCTATACATCGCTCATTGGCAGTCACCCGAGCATGAGGTATACCACGCCATGATGATCTCATTTGTGTCACAAATCACATCACGGCAATACCTTATGCAGTCCGATCTTGACTGAACTCCGGTCGTTATCCTAAATGAGTCCCAGACGCGAGGGTTTCTGATGTATGTTCCCGACGGGGGTTACAACGTAGATCCCCGACGGGGGTTACAACGTAGATCCCCGATGGGGGTTACAACACGTTCATCCGTTGACATGTCTATCAACGAAGGTCAAGCAGCCTTGATGTTATTTTAGTCGATGGCAAGTAAACCCATCGAAGCATTGAGAACTGTTCGATAGTTGCGTACGTACTCATGAGTCCCGGATGGGGGTTACAACGTATATCTCCAGCGGGAGTAATAATGCATGCTCAGCCGTTGACACACATATCAACGAAGGTCAAGAAGCCTTGACGTTATCTCAGCCAATAGCAGTTAAACCTATCGAAACTCTAGAGCTGTTTGAGGATCTCATGCTCGATTACTCATATTCTCCCAGCGGATCCCGTTGAAGTCATGCATGATCACGTTGATCTACGATCGGTGATTTCATCTACCACTCGGTAGTTGATTCACACGTCGAAGCAACCTTGACAGTATATCCCACAGGATTTTTCAATCGTTGATTCACATATCAATGAAGTACACGTCAACGAAGGTCATGCATCCCTGACAGCGTTTGTTATTGGCAGTAAATCCAACAGAATCTTGACATGTCATGGCGATACTAACTCGGAGAGGTCAACGTCATCAAAGAGGATAGATGATGGAATATGTTATACACATCCTCAAAACAGACCAAGCTTTATCCCCACAGATCTCTTACACATAAGACGTACATCTTCAGGATCAAGTCGTTATCAAGAACACAGGGATTTGGTGATAACTCCAACATCAACATCTATGATTAAACTTACACATCAAATCTGGTCAGCATTGCTAATCCCCAGTTGAAGCAACAGGGATCCACCAATCATCCCCAACGTGTTGGGCTACAACCCCATACACGCATCATACATTTGCATCATGTTGTTATCCATCGTACCATGTTCATCTTGTTACGTTTCAAGTGTCTAGGATTCTTTATCCTACCCATGCATCGCCATGCATGAGTATGATAAAGAGGGCATCTGTGAACACTCAAAATTTTATGTACTACTATCACTAACATTGCGGAGGATAGATTCATCTTTTAGAGAGAACCACGAAAGACAATCCAAATCCATCTTGGGATACTCTGGGGAAGTTCAACATCAACCCCGGATCACGTGCTGGGAGTAACAATTCAACCTCGGATGATAACCCCGAGGCATGCGAGATCCAATCTGGGAACACACACCGGAAAGGCCGATTAATCTCGGAGATAACCCCGAGGTATCCGGTCTCGGTCCAACCATGGGAATAGCCACCAACCTTGGTGATAACCCCGAGGAATGCGATTTTGGCGATAACCCGAAAATGCTTGTTTCAAATGCGACCGACTTCAATCTCGGCGCTCAACGAGATACTGTTTGCACCAACCGACAATAACATCGGGAAGGCAGGCACACCTCAAAGGTGACAATGAGGACCTTCAACAATTACGGCGATCCTAATCTCGGTGAAGTCGAGCAACGTCTACTTTATCATTGAATCGGCGATAACACCGGTGAGAGGGCAACATCGTCATCTAGTCGACATGATGCCACATCATCTCTCTACGCAACAATGTCCCACAAGACTAACCAATCCGGTGACTATTATGCGGGAGTAGCGGATGAAAGTTGAAGCTTGAAGGCCGGAGGGCATCGTCCCATCTTGATGACTTCGTACAAACTCTAATCCCATTCCATCGTCTGACTCTCGACAGCGGCGGTCAAAATAGGTCTGTATACCTCAAGCGGATGCGGGATTGCACTTACGAAAGTTCGAGTGGACATTACGATTGCACGTGAGTGCTCGTGCTTGAGACGACCCGACCCAAAAAACTTAGGCCCACCCAAGGGTTGCCTCTAGTACACCTGCTGCTCAATACGGTACACACTACACCTATGACTAAAATGCCTATAAATAGAGGGCTTGGGGTGCCCATTTTCCAAGAGAAAAAAGGCGAGAAAGCCACTCCCAATTTGCTCTGCACTCACCCCATGCGATGTACTTTCCCTTTTAAACACACAGTGAGCTCATATATAGCCCTTTTGTACCTACAAAAGTCGGTGTTTACCCTCTAAAAAGATATAGAAGTCTTCTTTAGCGATCATTTGTAAGCCTTCTCACACACTTTAGAGTCTTTCTCTTCATCTTTGCACACACCCTTCTACACATTGAGAGTCGTGTTGCTTGCTTTTGCGGGACTTGATCAGTGGTTTCATTTCGATGTATATATATATATATATATATATATATATATATATATATATATATATATATATATATTTACTTTACATTATATATATATTATATATATATTGAGCCTGAACTTTGTTCGATGAGCTGAACTTGCTTTTATTTGCTTTAATATATATATATATATATATATATATATATATATATATATATATATATGTATATATATAACTTTATTATATTAGCCTGAACTTTATGCAGTGCGTTTACTAAACTTTTATATATATATATATATATATATATATATATATATATATATATATATATATTATACACCTGATTTTACATCAGTTTACTATATATATATATATATGGTTGATTATATATATATTTATGACTATCTTTATATATATTATATATATATATATATATATCTGCACTGAGTTTACTTACGTGGCGATTGATAACTTTGATTTATTCTGACTTTATTTACATTATGTCCCGTTTGGAGTTTCCTTACGTGGCGGTTGGTAATTGGTATTTCTGACTTTATTTATGTTTAAATCCCTTTGAGTTTCCTCAAGTGGCGGTTGATAACTTTAACGACTTTATTTATATTTTGATCCCCCATGGAGGTGCTTAGTGGTTGGTGATCATGTATATATATATATATATATTTATATATTTTATATATACCTTCTTCTTGCTTTCATATAAATTGCGGTATTTTGTGATCCTAGGAATCATGTGATCACAGATTCATCCCATTGAATCTAGATTTGGTTCCGATGATGGACATCTTCAGCTGTAAGTAGCTTGTAAATTATTCTGCGGTGTTTGAATTTCCTCGGATGGTTTCCATACCCACGAGGAAGTCGGCATTATTTTGTACATTATTTTTAAATACGGATGCCTCGCATCATCGTCAAATAAAATCAATCAATAGTGCACTTAATAAAATGGGAGTGTAAAGGTCTCAATTACTATTGAGCATCGGGGTTTGAAAAACCTTTTTATAAAACATCATTGCTATATCTTGCTAAAAAGCTGAATTTTACATAAATTCAAACCATATATAGGTTCGAGCGAGGCCTCGCACTACTTCCAAATAACGACACACATGACCCACACACACACACATTTAGATATAAGTTTCTTGAAAAGAGGTGGTCACCGTGGTAACACTACGGATGTCGGGGTGCCTAACACCTTCCCCAGCATAACCAAGTCCCCGGACCCTAATGAATCTCGGTTTCACCAGGCAGTATAGCGATGTCACATCATCATTTCAATGTGTAAAACCTTTTCTTGGTTGTGTTGGTACAACCATTTAAAAACCAATGGCGACTCTTAACAGGTCCATCGTCGACATTATACATATGGGACCTTTTTCACTTGTTTTTTCAAACAAATCTCACCTAAAATGAACACACGAAGAACAAATAACGGAAAAAACACCGGAAATCCTAACGTCGACATTTGTACTACGGGCGAAAAGATATTCAACGATCGAAATTTCACAATTTAATTTAAATATTTATTAAATTAAATAAATATTTTAAATAATTTTATTTATTAAGATTTATAGGAAAATAAATAATTGATAATTGTGGTGAATTAATTTAGTAACTAAATTGATTATTATGTTAATTAAATTGAATAATGATAATTTTATTTATTGAATTAAATAAATAATTTAAATAAAATAATTAAATTAAATCATTTATGAATTGGTTTAATTTAGTAACTAAATAATTAAATTAAATTGAATAATGATAATTTTATTGATGGATTTAATTTAAGAAAATAATTAAATTAAATATATGTTGTTTATAAAAGGATTAAATAAATTAAATATATAATGTTTCTAATTTATTAATTAGATTAGATATATAATTATTTATTACTTATAAGTATAATTATAATGAGATTATTATTATTAATTATTATTATAAGTCATTTAAAATAACTAAAAAGACACACATGAAACTATAAAAATAATATAAAAATAATCTAGTAAAGAAATAGGTGTTTAGCCAAACAAGGTCTTGTGACCTTTGGTTTATTCAATGACGTCTTTTCATTTTTTAAACTGATATTATAATTAGTAGAGCGTATTATTTATATCTTTTTTTCTTTTTTAAAGCTAGATTATTAGTTGGTTTAGCCTAGAGAGAGAGAAGCTTAAGAGAAAAAAAAAAGAAAAATATTGATTGAAGAAAGGGGTTTGAATTTTGGGAGAGATTTGTGTATGCTCTGTCAAAGGTGTTGCTTATTGAAGGTATTGCTATATATGTCTTTAATATTATATATATATATATATGTGTATATATATATATATATATATATATATATATATATATATATGAAATTAATTGTAAAACTTATATTGTTGATATATAATTGATTTTGTCATATGTTGCAATACATTGAATTGTGATGATTATATATGTTGATGTATGTTTGAGTTTGTATGTAAACAAGAATTAGAATTTACAGTTTAAAGGAAGAAAAGTATATGTGTTTATGTTTTATATATGATGCTTGTGTAAGTATCAATTTTGATGATCAATTCATATGTTAAATTGCAAATTGAAGCTTGTTTATGTTAGTTTATTAAGAAACGAAGATAACGTAGTTTGAACGAACTGATTTGGTGAAAAATTGAGATGTCAGTGATGATTTTTGTGAAGAAGTTCAAAATTGGAGTTTTATATGAAAATATGGAATTTGAGGAAATTAAAATAGTTAAAAGTGTTGTTAAATTGTGTTAATTGGTTGTAAATGATAGCAAACATGTTTGTAATTGTTTGTACCAATTATAGATGTTAATTTCACTATTTTGTAAGTGAAATTCGTGTTTGTTGGGCTAAAATTAAACTCTTTGTTCATTCATAGTCATTGCTTTACGCCTCTGTCATGTGCACCAGTAGCAATTTTTTGAAGTGCAAAAAAAAAAAATATTTACTTGATCGATCCCAGCCTTGTATTAGCCATTGCATATACTACTGATGCGAGCGGTGAAGTATGACTTTCATTTTATTTGAGTCGTGTGTAAGGGACTTAGGTTGATCAAGCATGCATGTTAATGATGTTAAGACATAATATAAGCTATAATATCATATTGTAATGTGTTGTAATAATGAAGTGTGAAGATTTTTAAATAATTGTTTAATAAGTTATAAAATGAAACCAAATGTGATGTTTTCAAAGTTAGAGATGAATGATTAAGTTATGTTGGATCGTAATGAGATTTGATTAGTTAAGTATGTTAACCTACATGGTTAGGTGCTAGAGTTAGGGTTATGACCTAAATGATGGTTTAAACCCTAAAAGCTAATATTTATACAACTAATTGTTGTTGCGATTTCAATGATATATGTAGGGTAATTGGAGATTATTTTACACTTGTGTAGCTTATATACAAGGCAAGTTTCTAAACCTTAACTCTTTACATTGAGCAAGCTTTTTCTAACTTCATTCTTTTGTTTATGAATGCAAGTTTCTTATCCTAAACTTTCATTGAAAGCAAGACTATTGATTCTATTCTTATGTATGATTGAATAAGCTCTTGTAACCTAATTAGTTACATCGAATGAGTTTCACATTCTCATTTCTTGTTATTATTATTCAAAGCGTATATTGTTCTAACACATTGATTCAAAGAGATTGTTCTAATTCTTTGAATATAGTACTTTGCATGTATATCACGTTTATTCAATTATATATTGTTGATATCCGATCTTTGACTTTGATAGCCTTGTTCGATTATACATTCTTGTATTAAACCTTTATTGATGGAAATTGAATAGTGTTCTAAAATTCTAGAAACAACGATAAGCTAGTTCCAAACTAAACTTTCTTTAGTGCGGAAATTCTAAATTCAAATGAGAGACGAACAACCCTAACATAGGGGATTTTATGCGTGTAACGTTTAGATGTTTGTGCACAATACATGGTATAAAGGGTTGATCCCCCTAAGTACGTTAAGAAGAGTTTGTATAGTCTAATTAATTATTAAGGTTGGGGTAATAATACCTAATCATCGTGGACATAGTTAATGGTCTTAAGACCCTCGGATATTAAAGTTCGAACTTGTTTATGTTTTGATTCATAGAAACAAGTTCATTATTATACGACATTAGTTGTTCATTCTCATATGGTTATTATTACTACTCTTTATATCGGTGAGCAATTGTTTGCTCACTCTTGCAATCTAACAATCTTGACTAAAAGTCGAAAAAGGTGATGAGCCATCTACTAGCAAGGAAAGGGCGAAGATGTCCAAGTGTTGAAGAATTATTTAAAGTTTATTTAAATGCATGATGTTATAAGACTTGTTTTATTTTATAATGTATTCCATGGCTGATGTAATAATTTAAGGTTAGATTACACAGGATTGTTTATGAGATGATGTAACCCTTTAATGGGAAAGATTATTGTTTAAGTTATTTAATGTTTTATCCTTTATTATGGGTAGTTAGATGTAATTATTTTGATAGTGAGCACCAAATTCTATGAAATGAAGTACCCGATTTGGGGGTGTCACTGAGTTAGTATCAAAGCTTTAGGTTATGAACCTTAGGTGGGGAAAACCTTAGGAAGTAGCCTCTATGAAGTCAGAAAACATAGAGGTGTCTAACTCTTATCGGGTTTTAAGGAATGGATTAAGGAATCCATTGAAACTAAACAATAAAAGACATTATGTGCTATGTGTTAATAACTTATGTGCTCATGATAGTATCGATAATGTTAAGTAAAACATAAAATATTTTGTTGTCAAGATGTCTGACTATAGAGGATCTAGTCCAGCTAGGGAGGTGATACCTCAGATGCCTAGAGATGACGAACCCCGGAATATTCACGTGGTGCGAGAGCAGTTGATCCGGGAGGATGAGCACATGTGGCCAGATCCAGGAGTATATATCTGAGGGAGATAGAGGAGGATGATGAGAGAAGAGGATCTGTGGAGTTTCCACCAAACTCCATGTCGGTTTGAGATGTATGATGCTTTATCGATGCCAGTAACATAGAGTTACTGAGGATAATGTAGAGGCGAAAGGAGATGGTTGATATGCATCACGTTGCGTTGGAGCGAGAAGGATGTAGAGATTCGGGAACTTGACTCAAAACTTGAAAACACGAGAATGGGATTTAGTTCATACCAAGAATTCGACATGAAGACACATTGGCGGTGAGCGAGAAGATGAAAGGCGACATGGAGAAGTTGAAAGATGACTTCAAAGAGGAATCGACTAAGCGTCTGAGAGCGGAGAAGCGCTTGGATGAAGGCGACTCAGCGTCGCGAGCCGTCTTTGAGGCTAAAGTCCAAGTGAAGAAGGCCAAAATGAATGAAATGGA
The DNA here is from genome assembly GCA_020205615.1 of Panax quinquefolius. Classification (NCBI taxonomy): domain Eukaryota; kingdom Viridiplantae; phylum Streptophyta; class Magnoliopsida; order Apiales; family Araliaceae; genus Panax; species Panax quinquefolius. Next base: position 85,445,299 of record CM035163.1, read on the forward strand.
TCATGCCTTTAATTACTGCGATTGATAGGGCCCGGGATCGAGTCTTTTATTACCCACCTCAATTTGAAGACTAATGCGTGGTTACGTGATGGATCGTGGGATGACATATCGCATCATGGAGGAGGAGCGAGAGAAGCCTCTCGGCGTCTTAATATGAATAGATAGAAAATAAGAGTGATGATAATATGTGGTTATTATGTGAATAAATAAAGTTTTAAATCCCTTATTTTGAGATGAATAAAGGGGTAGTATGAGTATGTAATCACGAAAAACTTGTTTAGTTAGGAAAAAGTGGATGTTTATAGCGAGATATACTATCTTTTATATATTTTAAAGCATTATGAATGAATAAAATATCAAAGTTTATTTGAAATGTTATGTGTTATAGCTTTAATCTTAGAATGTTTAAGTTAAACTTCAAATACTCAAGAAGTTGAGTGAGGAACTAATAAGCGTATATTCTAACAGAAAATGCCTCCTAGAAGAAGACAACCACGTCAACAACCACCTCCTCTGAGGGGTCTACTAAATAACAATAAGATGAGCAACGCTAATCCGGTTCAGCGATTGGTAACTTTGTTGGCGGGAGCACTTGCGAATCAACCATGAAGCTCAAATTACGACTTTGAAGAATTCAAAGCGGTTGGACCACTTGAGTTTCAAAGGTCTATGAATCGGTGGAAGCCCAAACTTTGGATCATGGAAATGGAGAAGGTGTTTGATGTTGCTAGAGTTAACGAAGATCAAAAAGCGCATTCATGACGTTCATCTTTGAAGTCAAAAGCTAGCTCTTGGTGGTGGCAAAAAATAAGGTTAAATGGGGACAAGGGTGATAATGTGGGATAGATTTAAGGAAATGTTTTTGAAATGTACTTTCCGGTGAGTTCTCGGAATCGATTGGAGGTGCAATTTACGGAGTTGAAGCAAGGAACCATGGCGGTGCGAAATATCTTTGCGAAGTTTAACGAGTTGGCAAGGTTTGCCACTTATCAAGTCAATCTGGATGAGCGTAAAGCGAGAAGGTTTGAACAAGGATTTGAAACCACAGGTATATAGCAAGGTTTCAATGTTCGATTAAATACATTTCTTGTTTGTCTTTGGAAAAGGCAATTATCGCGGAAGGTGGAAGCGATGCCTTGACCAAGTCTGAATCAAAACAAAGAAGAGGAAGAATGATAATGAGAATAAAATTTGGTGGGAGTAATGTTGGAAGTAACAATCGAGAAGAGGAAGTGGAGCGAGAATTCGACTTACTGGAGGACAATGAGAAAAGTCGACAAAGAAAAAAGTTTGAAGCTTGTGCTACTTGTGGAAAGAACCATATTGGGGTGTGTTTGAAGGGAAGCGGGTGTGTTTTAATTGTGGTCGGAAGAGACACACATTGCATTAAACTATTTTAGCCCAAAGAAAGGAGCATGTTTTACTGCGGTTCGAAGGATCACATGGCTCGTGATTGTCCTAAAAAAAGCCAGTGAGAGTGCAAGTGGAGGAAAGGAAAACAACAACGGTGGTGGTGCATTGACTATCATTTGGACCAACCACAGTCAATGAGACCTCTGCGAGAACTTTCAATATGACCGTGTGAGGATGATGTTCGATCTAAGGATGTGGTGTCGGTATCATTAGATTAATGGTATTAATGCTTATGTCTTTGTTTGATTAAGGTGCTACTTGTTCATTTATATCAGATGAATTTGCTCAAAACTTAGATTTGCCTCGGGAAGAATTAGATTATCCTTTGAGCATAGAGATTGCAAATAGGGAAGTGATTCTGTTAGGTTCATATATAAAAATTGTAGAGTGGTTATAAAGGGTCGAGAGATGAGGTAGACTTGATACCAATTAGGTTGGGTGAGTTTGATGTTATCACAGGAATGGATTGGTTATTCATCACGGAGGCGATAATTGATTGCCAAAGAAAGTGTGTTAACCTTATGACTCAAAATCGAAAGGTTGTGTTCTATGGCGACAAATCACCTCGACAAGCAAGTTGTTTGGCGGTGATGCAAGCCAAGTTGTTAAAACAAGGATGTGTAGGATACTTAGCCTACATAGTTGATACTGTGAAAGAAAAGTGTGAAGTTAGAAGAGATCTGGATCATAAGAGATTTTGCGGGCGTATTTCGGAGACGATTTGTTGGGTCTTCCGCGGATCGACAAATCGAGTTTGTGATTGATTTAGTACGAGGAATAGGCCCGATATCTAAGGCACCATATATAATGGCCCCGGTAGAGATGAAAAGAGTTGATGGTGCAATTGCAAGAATTGCTCGACAAAGAAGTATATCCAATAGAAGTGTATCATATGGGAGAGCACCGGTGTTATTTGTTAAGAAGAAGGATGGATCGATCGACTCTGCATTGATTATCGAGAAATTGAATAAGGTCACGATTAAAAATAAGTATCCGTTACCAGAATCGATGACTGTTTTGATCATTTGAAGGGTGCGAGGTATTTTCAAAGATAGATTTGAGGTGGTTATCATCAATTGAAGGTGAGGCGAAGAAGGCGTCAAGAAGATGGCATTGAAAACTCGGTATGGTCATTACTGAGTTTACGGTTATGTCATTTGGTTTAACCAATGCACTGCGGCGTTCATGGATTTGATGAGCAGGGGTGTTTAAACCATTCTTAGATAAATTTGTGGTGGTGTTTATTGATGATATCTGGTGTATTCTAAGACCAAGGAAGAACATGTTGAACACTTAAGAGTGGCGTTGGAGACATTGAGAAAAGAAAGTTGTACATAAAATTTTCAAAATGTGAGTTTTGGTTGGAGCGTGTATACGATTTCTCGGGCATGTTATTGATAAAGAGCGAAAATTTGGTAGATCCATCAAAAGTTGAAGTTGTAATAAAAAGCTGGGATCAATAGAAAACAAATCGAGATAAGGAGTTTCTTAGGGTTGGCGAGGAGTTACTATAGGCGTTTTATTCAAGATTTTTCCAAATCGCGACCCGATTGATGAATTTAACGGGAAAGGCGGTTAAGTTTGTTTGGATGGAGAAGTGTGAGAAAAGTTTTCACGAATTGAAGAAGAGGTTAAGTCTGACACATGTTGTCATTGCACGATGATCTGAGGAATTTTGTGGTGTATAGTGACGCGTCGCATAAAGGACTAGGTTGTGTGCTTATGCGAGCAATGCGAGAGAGTATTATGCGTATGCATCACGTCGATTAAAAGATTATGAAAAAGGGTATCAGACTCATGACTTAGAGTTGGGCTGCGGTGTGGTGTTTGCCACGAAGATTTGGAGACATTATCTTTATGGAGAGAGGTGTGAGATATATCTTGACCATAAAAAGTTTGAAGTATATCTTTACACAAAAAGATTTGAATATGAGGCAAAGAAAGATGGTTGGAGTGATCAAAGACTATGATTGCGAGATTTTCTATCATCCGGAAAGGCGAATGTTGTTCTTGATGCTTTAAGCGGAAAGGACGAGAGAAAGTTAATGATGTTGATGACTCGGGAGAAGTTAGTGTGTCGAAAATGGCTAAGATGGAATTTGGAAATTAAATATCAGAACAAAATCCGAAGCGAAGTTATTCGGATAGGAAAGCGATTCAACGTTGGTAGATAAAGTGAAGAATGCACAACTTGGGATGAAGATTGCGAAAAGATAAAACAAAAAAGTATCTGAAGGGGAGAAAACAAATTCAAAATCGATTCGGAAGGGTTACTTGATTCGAAGGGAGAATTTGGGTTCCACTTGATCTGCGAAGTTAAAGAGGAAGTTACGAGTGAAGCTCACAACTCAAGATATTCGATTCACCACAGAAGTACGAAAATGTACGGGATCTTAGACATCATTTTGGTGGTAGAATATGAAAAGAAGGATGTGGATGAGTGTGTGTGAAAAATGCTTAACGTGTCGAAAAAGTTAAAATTTGAACACCAAAGGCCAAGCGGATTATTACAACAGATTGGAGATACGAAATGGAAATGGGAGCATATCACAATGGATTTTGTGGTAGGTCTTCAACGACTCGACAAGCAAGTTATGGCGTTGTTTTGGGTGATTGTTGATCGATTGACGAAGTCGGCACACTTTCTTACCAATCAAGATTAGATTTAACTTTGGATCGGTTGGCAAAACTATCGTGTGAAAAAATTGTTTCACGACACGGTGTACTGTGTCCATTGTATCGAACAGAGATCCACGTTTCACATCAAATTTTTAAAGCGATTACAAGAATGTTTGGGAACACGACTAAGAATGAGCACGACGTACCATCCTCAAATAGAATGACGAGAGTGAGAGAACCATCCGACACTTTAGAGGATATGCTCGGAGCATGTATTATGGATTTCAAGGAAATTGGGATGATCATTTACCGTTGGTTGAATTTTCCTATAATAATAGTTATCACGCAGTATTGGCATGCCGCCTTATGAAGCGTTATCTGGCGAAAAATCTGAGAACTCAGATTATCTTTGGGATGAGGTAGGTGAGCGTCAACTATTGGGTCGAGTTGGTGCAACAAACCGTCGAAATCATCAAGGTGATTCGAGCAAGATTGATAGCTGCCACAGGATGAAGCGGAAGAAATATCTTGATCAACACAAACAAAAATCGAGAATTCGATGTTGGTAGTTATGTATTCTTGAAAGTATCTCCTGGAAGGAAAATTCGATTTGGCAAGAAAGGAAATTAAAGCCTAGGTTTATAGGTCCTTTTGAAGTGCTTCGACGTGTGGGTGAAGTGGCATACGAGGTAGCTTTACCTCCAGAATTGGTGCATATCCATAATATTTTCCACGTCTCGGTGTTGAGACCATATAAGCCTGACTATAAACATGTTATAGAATATGAGCCCTTACAGTTTGAGAAAGACTTAACATATGAAGAAGTCCATGTTCAAATTGTTGACAGAAAAGAGCAAGTACTGAGGAATAAGGTGATACCTTCTGTTAAGGTAATCTGGAGGAACCACAATCTTTGAGGAAGCTACGTGGGAACTTGAAAGATGTTATGATGAAAAATTATCCTCGGTTGTTTGCTTGATTTTGTATAGCGATTACGGGGACGAGAATCTTGTTAAGGAGGAAGAATGTAACGAATGAATTTTTTGAGTTGTGATTACGGGGACGAGAATCCTTTTAAGGAGGGAAGGATGTAACGATCGAGAAATTTGTAATTTAATTTAAATATTTATTGAATTAAATAAATATTTTAAATAATTTATTTATTGAGAAAAATAAATAATTGATGAATTGTGGTGAATTAATTTAGTAACTAAATTGATTAATGCTAATTAAATTGAATAATGATAATTTTATTGAAATTTAAGGATTTAATTTAAGAAAATAATTAAATTAAATGAATTGTTTTATATAAAAGAAAATAAATAAATTAAATAAAGTGATGTTTCTAATTTATTAATTAAATTAGATATATAATTATTTATTATTTATAAGTATAATTATAATAAGATTTTATTATTATTATTATTATTATTATAAGTAAAATAAAGTTATTAAATAACTAAATTAATGGTGTGACACATGAAACTATATAATAAAAATAATATAAAAATAATCTAGTTTGGGGAAATTATAGGTGTGGTTAGCGAAACAGGGTCTTGTGGCCTTTGGCTTATTCAATTGTCATCTTTTTTTTTTTTTTAAAGATATTATAATTACGTGATTATGAAGTTGGTTATTTTTCATTTTTTCTTACGTTTCTTATTATTTCTAAAAAATTTAGAGAGAGAGAGAGAGAGAGAGAAAAGAGAGAGAGAAAAACTTGAGAAACTTGAGAGAGAAGGGTTGGGAGAGATTTGTCGAAGAGATTGAAGGTATTGCTTATTGAAGGTATTGTTGAAGTCTTTAATATTATACATATATATATTGTATATATATATATAAATATATATATATATATATATGTGTGTATGTGTGTGTGTGTGATGAAATTACGTGATAACTTATATGTTATGTGAATTGATTTTGTATGTTGTTGCTATATCTAAATAAATTGTGATGATTATATATATTGGTTATGTTTGAGTTTAATGTAAACAAGAAAATAATTTAATTATAGTTTAAAATAAAAAAAAGTATGTGTGTATATTTTTGTCATATGGCTTAGAAAGTATCAATTTTGATGATCAATTTATATGTTAAATTGAAAATTGAAGCTTGTTTATGCTAGTTCATTAAAAAGCGAAGATAACGTAGTTTGAATGAAGTGATTTGGTGAAAAATTGAGATGTCGTTGATGATTTTTGTGAAGAAGTTCAAAAATGGAGTTTTATATGAAAATATGGAATTTGAGAAAATTAAAATAGTTTTAGTTGAAGTGTTGTTAATTGTTAAATTGGTTGTAAATGTTAGCAAACATGTTTGTAATAGTCTGTACCAATTGTAGATGTTAATTTCACTTGTTTTGTGGGTGAAATTCATGTTTGTTGGGCTAAAATTAAACTCTTTTGTTCATTTGTCGTTTTTCGCTTTGCTCTGTGCTACCAATACCAATAATGCAATTTACTTATGTGCTGCATGCAAAAAAAAAATTATGCTGCTTGATCTAATAGTCTAAATAGCATTGCCACCACTCTAGTACGAGCGTCGTGAAGTCTGCTTTCATTTGCGCGGTCATGTATATAAGGGACTTAGGTTGATCAAGCATGCGTATTAATGATGTTAAGACATAATATAAGCTATAATATCAGTTGTAATGTGTGTGTAATGCGAAGTGTGAAGATTTTTAAATAATTGTTTAATAAGTTATAAAATGAAACCAAATGTGATGTTTTCCAAAGTTAGAGATGAGCGATTAAGTTATGTTGGATCGTAATGAGATTTGATTTAGTTAAGTATGTTAACCTACATGGTTAGGTGCTAGGTTAGGGTTATGACCTAAATGATGGTTTAAACCCTAAAAGCTAATATTTATATAACTAATTGTTGTTGCGATTTCAATGATATATGTAGGGTAATTGGAGATTATTTTACATTTGTGTAGCTTACATTCAAAGCAAGTTTCTAAACCTTAACTCTTTACATTGAAGCTTGAGCAATTCTTTTTTTCATTCTTTTGTTTATGAATGCAAGTTTCTTATCCTAAACTTTCATTGAAGCAAGACTATTGATTTTATTCTTATGTATGATTGAATAAGCTCTTGTAACCTAATTAGTTTTACATCGAATGAGTTTCACATTCTCATTTCTTGTTATTATTATTCAAAAGCGTATATTGTTCTAACACATTGATTCAAAGGAGATTGTTCTAATTCTTTGAATATAGTACTTTTATGTATATATATCATTTATTCAATTATATATTGTTGATATCCGATCTTTGACTTTGATAGCCTTGTTCGATTATACATTCTTGTATTAAACCTTTATTGATGGAAATTGAATAGTGTTCTAAAATTCTAGAAACAACGATAAGCTAGTTCGAAACTAAACTTTTCTTTAGTGCGGAAATTCTAAATTCAAACCGAGAATGACAACAACCTTAACATAGGGGGATTTTATGCGTGTAACGTTTAGATGTTTGTGCACAATACATGGTACAAAGGGTGATCCCCTAAATGCGTTAAGAAGAGTGCATGCAGTCTAATTAAAGGTTAAGGTTGGGGTAGTAATACCTAATCACCGTGGACATAGTTAAGTGGTCATAAGACCCTCGAGATATTAAAGTTCGAACTTGTTTACATTTTTATTCATAGAAACAAGTTCATTATTATACAACATTAGTTGTTCATTCTCATATGGTTATTATTACTACTCTTTATATCGGTGAGCAATTGTTTGCTCACTCTTGCAATTAATAATGCATTAAAAAGTCGAAAGAGGTGATGAGCCATCTCTAGCAAGGGAAAGGCAAGATGTCCAAGTGTTGAAGAATTATTTAAAGTTTATTTAAATGCATGATGTTATAAGACTTGTTTTATTTTATAATGTATTCCATGGCCCGATGTAATAATTTAAGGTTAGATTACATTGGGATTGTTTATGAGATGATGTAACCCTTTAATGGGAAAGATTATTGGGGTTTTTTCAAGTTATTTAATGTTTTATCCTTTATTATGGGTAGTTAGATGTAATTATTTTGATAGTGAGCACCAAATTAACTTTTCATTTTTTTATCCCAATAGTTTTTCCGTTATGGGGCCCACAAATAGATGCGCCGTCGTACGAATATTCCCCAACAGCAAGAATATTCCACGACCAAACGAATATTCCCCGACAACAATGAATTTTTTATAACCACTTGTTTATTTTGCAAAATTTGTACATTTCACCCATAACCAAAACATTATATCAAATTAACACCTTATTATTCACAATAATAAATAGAGGAAATTCGATTTTATTTATAAAAAGTTGGGGTCTTACAACATTTCCCTTTTTATTTTCTAATTTTGACAAGCAAATGAATGAACACTTGTAAATGTTGGAATCAAGGAACTTAACTACTAATTACTTGCCAGCTCCAGTCTAGATCAACTAATGCAAACGTGATCCATAAAAACAAGTATTTGATTGATTACAAGCAGAAATTCAAACTGAGAGGCAGAGAATAATGCTTTTGGATATGTCAAAATCGTTTGTTGAATCAATACGCGCAAGTGGACGTTATGATTTTATCGTGGAACATGATGTAAAAGAACTTGGTGCACACACATAAGTTGCTTCTTGATAATAATAACACGACCTTTTCTCTTGGTGATTAATTTTTAGTTATTACAAATCTGTATTTTGATTTGATCTTGTAAGGTTGGTTTAACATCTATAGGTTGGTATGCACTGCTCTGTATAATGATGGTGATGGTGACCGTAAATATCTTCCATAATTTTTCAATTTCATGGTTGCAAATCCACTTTCAGTCAGGACAAAGGTACCGGTCACCCTCAAGTCATAGCCATTAGGACATCATGTTATATGCTTCCACTACTTACTTTTCTGGTTTGCTTTTTAACTCAATAACGACCACTTTTCTTTGTGCAGGTCCGAGTTGTGAAGGTAGGTTGACACTGGTTAAAACTTTGTAAGTTTGAGTCCATGATTTTGCTTAGTTAAAACATACATTTGTGCACAGACATGAACTGTGTCCATTGCTCTGATGAATTATTGGTTAAGAAATTTTGAATTTTTGGTAAGATGGGTGGTTGATGACTGGCATCCATATTTTCAAGCATGGATTGGAGGGGATCTAAATTATATATTTCTTAAACATGAATTCATTGTTGCTGCTATTAATATAACCACTGATGAAAAAACCTTTTCAACTTCTACATATACTTGTATTGTACTCGTACCTATAATGTATATGTGCTTTTTGTAAGCATAGTACTGTAACAAATAGGATTTGTAAGCATGTATATATATTTGTGAGAGCCCTAAATCTGGGTCCCAAATCACCACGGATCTGGTACAATCATTCTATAACTATTGCAGAAGATATAAACATAAATTGTTTATACAATAACTTTACACATTATTCCCCAAGGTCGAGTAACCTTAACTTATACACAATACATAATTTGTCTAACATAAAACATTAATGTATAATACTTATACAAAATTAACTACACACGTAAACTAAAGTTGGAACTGTCTTTGACCTTTCCTTGTATCCGACGTATTCTTCTTAATCTGCAATGTTTATCATGATATAGCAAGGGTGAGCATGAAGGTTGCCCAGCAAGTTTAAAATTTATTTAAGGATATATCATGATTAAAAGAATCTGAATAATAAGCTGGCTATAATTCAACAATATAGTTGTGAATTAACACGAACAAACTTTTGACTGAACAAGTATTAAACATGAACAAATATTTCTAGAATCAAATGGTAATGAAGGTGATCGAAGCTTTCATACGACTTATACATGCAATATGTACAGTCTGATTCTTCTACAAGCAATCGAAATGATTATCCATAAGCATATCTGAATGAAACAACTCTAAGTAGAGTTAAGTAAAACTTGCCTGAACCGTTGATTACCGCTATGTAATTAATAAGCTTTGTCTGAACCTAATATATAAATAATATCGATATACAAATTAGAATAATATCATCACAGTATTTAAAATAACCTAAACACATTATCACATAATCCTATCAGTCTATAACACATATAAAACCAATCCTTAAGTCAAACTATTTCAGTCTGAATTGAATTCGGCATTCTGACATTCCGACGGTCTAGTCAGACAAAATTTCAAGTTTAAGTTCAATTAAACTCTGTATAAACACTTAACTATTATCTAAGATAATTTATTAACAGTCAAAATATTTTTCATAATTAAGTTTGTAATAATTTTCAAATAATTATTATTATTTATCGTGAATTAAAAATGTATTTATACGAATTAAATACCACATAATTTATTTATCATTAATATTATTTAATATCAAATATTAATGAAAATCATAACATAATATTATAATATATTTATAATATATAAGAGTATTTTAATACCTTAAAATCATATTTATATGATTTTAAACAATTCAATTCATTATCCGATAATTCCTATTAATATTAAAATATTAATATTTTCATGAAAAAATACCAAAAGTTATTATTTATAACTTAAAATATTTTTATAATACTTAAATCATTTTATATGATTTTTAAATCATTAATTCTATTTTTTTCCATAATTTATTTAATATAGTTATTAAATAAATTAATTATTATTAATATTAATTAATTAATGAAATTCCTCACAAAATATTAAAAGTCATTTGAAAATAACTTTAAATATTTTGTTATACCATAATATAATTTTTCATGATTTTTCATGTATTAAAATTATTTTTAAATAATTTATTTAATATTGTAATTTAATAAATTAAATATCATTTATATTCCAAAAATATTAAATATTTATGAAATATACTCAAAATAATTAAAAACAAATTTTTAGATTTTAAAATAATTTTTAGGAATTTATTTTGTATTTTTAATAATTAAAAACCATTTATTTCGATTTATTTAATTAAAATAATTATTTTTGGAATTTAATTATTAATAAAAGGGCTCTATAGCGACAGAACCGTCGTTATAGGTGTTCTTGGTGTTCTTGAGTCCCAACCCAGAAACTCATAGCAGTTTACAAGTGGATCAGTTTGATCGGCTACAACTCTTTGATTCTTACGTTTCTGGGTCTGAAATAAAGTTCATGTGATAGTATTTATGTAATACTATAACCCTAAACAAGTTTCCTGGCTAGAATGCATCATATCAAGAAGTTATAAAGCATCAAACAAGTTGTCAGACACTGTTCTTCATTTCCGGGTTTTCCAGAAATCAAGAACAGCTCCTCGTGCCTATTTTAGATCTCAATAACTTCCATTCCAAGTCTTCTTTGTGTGATTTAATGGTTCAATGTTGTATAAAACATGACAGGGTACACATATATAACATAATAACATAATAACATTATTACGTGAGAAAGATCTGGCATGGTCAATCCATGTCAGAAAACTTGCTCAACATTTTTCTAGGTTTTCCAGAAAAGTACCAAAACGGATGGTCAACGCTACTTTAACCTTCCATAACTTTGATCCAGTGTATGATCTGGAAGTTCTAGATGCATGAATAGGTAGCCTACATATCAGTATACAAGATCAAAACAACAAGATAGCCAAACTAACCAAAAATCACTAAGATCCGAAGCCACAAAATGTTGTCAGACCCATTCTGGGCAAATCTGGGTTACCCAGAACTTCTAGTCAATATCGGTCAACGCAGTTTGACCCTTAATAACTTTTAATCTACACTTGATCTGGACTTGATTCAAGTTCCAAATCAAATTCCTTACTACACACAACAAGTTCAAACATCTAAAACACTAAACACAGTAATAGGGACAGATCTAGGAGACCTGACATTTGACTGTCAGACACCACGTTTCCAGATTTCCAGATTTTTGAAAACTTGATTTTCGAGCACTTTGATGTTATGGATCTAGGATCTAACAACCCAGATCACTAAATAACATCTTATTACGTAACTTTAAACAATAAACAACAACAACTAACATCAGATCACATGATTTCCAAAAATTAGGGTTTATACCTCTATTACACTTTGATCTTGATTCTGACTTTTGGTTGCTGATCATGGAGTGTTAAGATATGATATTGTCTCAACTGATCACTCATTATCACTCTACTTTTTCAAAATTGGAGAGAGAGTAAGGCTTGGTTGGTTTGTTAAGGAAAGTAAGTTACTTACTTACTTTTCTAATTATAACACTTGATTGAATGAATGGCCGATATAGCTGTTGATATTAGTGATATATGGCACATGCTAGATCTTATTTGGTCACCCACTCCAATATTATGGCTAGATTTACAAGCTAACTAATAAAAGAATATAAAAAGGGCAAAATAGACATTTGTATTCTAGATTTAATGGCATTCATATCTTTTGCCCTAACCCTTAGGGTTTAGGGTTTGAACCCTTAAGGTTTAGGGTTTGAACTCTTAGGTTTTAAAAAAAATTCTAGAACTTCCAAATTATGTTTTCAAAATCAAAAATTAATATTTTTAAATTATAATTAGGATTCGATAATTATTTTAAAATTTCCTAATCATAATCCAAGCTTGCTAATTAGGATTATTATTTCCTAATTAAAATTGTTAATTTAGCAATTAGGGTCAAAATAGGTCATTAGGGTTTTAAATAGAAAAGTGATCTTTCTAATTTAGAAATTAGGTTTTCTAATTAGATTAGGGTTTCCTAATTACTTATAACTTAAAAATTAGGTTTAATATTTCCTAATTAATATTAAAATTATTAAATTAACAATTAGGATTCCCTAATTATAAATTAGGGTTTCTAATCCAGAAATTATGGTTTTCTAAATCAATTAGGGTTATCCCTAATTAGTTATTATTAATAACGTTTAAACCTTATACTATCATTTGCATTACCAATTTAGGGTTTTCAATTTCTGAATTAGGGTTTTGAATTCTCGAAACTGAAATTAGGGTTTCAGAACCGGTTTCTAGGGTTTCTTATCCATTGCTAGGGTTTTCTAACTGAACGTTGACGTTCTTAATATATACTTAGGGTTTAACACTTATAAAATTGATCTGGTCAAACCTTGACCCTTAACCATATTCTGAACACATAAATGACCATATACACAGAACATATTCATGTATACACCTAATCCTGAATAATTCACCTAAATTCTTCACAGAATTTTGAAATACTCAAAATTCCTTCTCAAAAATATCAAACGTATACACTTATTTTCTGTCTAGTTTCTAATATTGAACCTTAAATCAATTAATTAAAATTTTAAAAATTTTCTAAATTCTCGGGTTGTCACATTTTCACTATGATGTGACTAATGTTTATCTGTGTTCTCTACCATGAATTATTAAAGATATTACAGTATTGTTGGCATATGTGAAGATTCATCCTTTATATAATACACGAATGCCCTACTATTCTCAGGATACTACATTCTTAGAGGCATGTCTTGAAAATAACACTAAATCAAACCTTTACATGGACCAAGTTGACTTTGAGCCATTTCGGCATTGAGTGCAACACTACTAAAAAGTCGATCATCATGATTCGAAAAATGGTATCATAAAAGGGTAGAGTGACAAATTGGATCTACTATATATAATGCGGTTTTAGTGTCATTAGAAACGTACTTGCTCAATTCATCTTGATTCTGATATTGTCACTTTGTTTTTGATAACTGTTAATTATATACTATTTGGTCTCACAGAGAGGTGTTCAAGCCACCCATCCTATAACCCTAGAATGTAACATGAAGATAAAATCATGGAGATGGATTTAGAACCTCCTAAATACACACATGCAGTTAATGAAAACTCAATTAGTTGGTAATGTGAAAGGAAGAAGTTATATTAAAAAGCATTGTATGCTAGGGACTGCTATAGTGTGATTGGGGCAATGAGGAAAAATCGGTACATGACAGAGTGAGTGTTATTACCTCTACATGGCTCTCTCCTTTTTCCATGCATTATGATAAAGTTTGATTTACTTTCCTTTTTGTAATGTTCATTTCCTTTTTCTCTTTGCTAGTGTCAGGATTGACTCTGATGAAGCATTGTTGAGAGGTGGAAAGTGGCCAGTTTTAACAGTCCTTTCTGCTGGCCAAGCTTTGCATGTTTTCATCAACGGTCAACTAACAGGTATGCAGTTGGTTTAGAACATTAAGGGTGTATTTGATGAACTTGTAATAATTTCATTCAGGATGACACTCAATATTAATGCTACTCCAATAACTTATTCTAAGCGAAAAGTTCAAAGCATTGAAATTATCTTGCTTGGTGACTCTAACACAATTAATCTGTCTTAAGCTTTCTTTTTAATATTCTTCAAGAAATATTAACACAAGGAAGTTTTAAAATTGAGATAGTGGATAGTTAGTACTCTTCTCTGGGCAATATATGGAAGCTACATGATGATGGCTACTTCCTTCACAGATTCATAATTTATTGTTTAACATCTTGTACTTCACGTCTCTTTAATTTTGACAGGAACTGTTTACGGAAGTGTGACGCCCCCAAATCTGGGTTACCTGACTCCCGAGTTTGGTGCTCATGATCCACAATCACTACTAGAAAATCGGCCTATAGCGACGGTCGCCGACCGTCGCTATAGACCAAAAGACTGTCGCTAAAGGTTTTAGCGACGGTCATTGACCGTCGCCATAGAAGGCATCGCTATAGGTTTTAGCGACGGTCTTTTGGCCTATAGCGACGGTCATCGACCGTCGCTATAGGTCATGACAAAATAGTGTGTTAGATGTGTATAATGACGCCATGCGGCCGTCGCTATAGTCTATGTTTTATATAACACTATAGCTACGATCGATAATAATATTCATATACCTTTTATATTTAAAAAAAATTAATTAATAATGCACATTTATTCAACAAACACAAATATAATATAAAATAAAATATAAAAAATATTAATATGATGAAACAATAGATCCCATTATCGACTTTCACTTCTTGACCCGCATCAAGTACAATGATCCGATGGCAATGACGATAAATCTTTACAGAAATTGCTAGAAATTACCCACCCTACATTGGTGTGGTGAAAGCATTTTTATCAAGACTCCATTGAACCATCCTCACCAGGCAATCATTCTTTATAATTGTCTGAATTTTCTTCACCAAACCATTTCTCACAAATGGATATGATAGGAAATTGGCAAGTGGAGTCATAGATTCCTGCAAATTCCATTATAAATATGGTCATTGATCATATATATAGAATACAAAATCATGATATCAATAAGGTGCATAGGAAGCTGAAATAAGCTTATTATTATTATATATACCTTCTCCCAATATGTACACTTTGCTCTGCAAAAAGGCTTGTCTCCATGTTACGCTAACACCTTAGCCTTAGAAGGTAGACCGATTTTAACCCGCTTTCTATGAAGTCGCTTTGTGTATTTTAATCGAGAATCAAAGAAATTATGAGAGTATCTTGGCATCATTATCTACTCTCTTTTGCCTTTGAATGGGCGGAAGGATTTGGATTCTAAGCGATTCATGTAAGGCAGTCTACTTGGCTGACTAGAGCAATGAGTTGTGTATATTTATATAAAAGTTACGAAATGTAACTCTATACTATACAAATCGACACATTTTTATATACTTTGCCTAAATAGATTGCTTGGAATAATCGGGATCTGAAATAGAAAGTGAGTCCTTACGTAGTCTGAGGTCCCTCAAATGAGAAAGACATAAGCCCCTTAATTCCACCACAAGCATTGTGTCCAATAACCACAATGTTTGAAACCCGTGGAAAAGAAAAATAGTAGCCCTTCTTTTTTCAGTATTAAGTGAATAAAATGAAATGATTAACTAATTGAAACAGAGTTAAATACTAGTACTTATTAATCAACATCGCATTGTTGTTAAATCACAAATCAACCTCATCATAGGGTGGGACCATATTAGCAACGTTCCGAACCACAAATGCCTCCCGGTGTTGGAAATCCGATGATGCGAGGGCGGAACACGGGGAGTCGAACAAGCAAAACCATAAACCGTCACATAAATAAATCACCAAACCAAGATTAACTACACAAATAAAGCAACTATACTAATTATCTATCTATCTATATAACAATTAGTTTTATTTACTTTTTTTTCTTTTCTTTATTCTACTTAATAATTATATAGTCAATGTAACGTACGATTACAAGACTAATCTTACCTTGGGGCTCTGGCCTTTGGAAAGTTCTTCAAATATTTGGATTTGTCACGAGACGCAAAACAATTATGAAAAAACACTTTAGATACAAAACAATTATGAAAACAATTATGTTTCTAAGTGTTCACAGTTAGATACATTCACCGTTTGAACCAATTATAAAGAATGATTGGATTGGAACATTGGGAATATTTTTTGGGACAACTTTCGTGTGAATGTACTAAACAAACAAGACTCAAGTAGTACACACCTAATTTTCATTTTTTCACATTGCAATACTGATACCAGTTGTATCATTTTAATATGAAAACACTTGCCGCTTATACATTTGTTAGTGTGCAAGGTATGTAAAAAGTAGTACACACGCAAATTTTAGCATACCAAAGCTCAACGAGGAAAATGAAAAAGTAGCAACCTAAATCTTTAAGACAATCAATCTTTAACAAGCAAAAGACGATTATACCGAAAGAAAGAAATGAAAGCGAAAAAACATATAATTTGACAGACAAACATCCAAACAAATCAATCACACAACCAAAAGCTTTTAACAAAATTGATTCAAAACATTCCAAGCATATGATAATTCTCGGTGGTTTGCTACACCATTGTTAAACTAAGAATGCTTATCCTAACCTTCTTAATTACTATCATAACTATTGTAGAAACTAATAGAAACTAGAGAAAAGAGAAAAACCAATAGTTGCTAACTTTGATAAGAGTATAGAAGAAATAGCCCCACATTAAATAGAAAGGAATTCATGAGAGTTGCTCCCCACCTATCACCGCTAGCGGAGATAGAAATGGAAGAATGCAATGCGGCGATACCAGAGACTGGTGAAGCAACAAAGTACATTTCTCACTAATCATTATTCATCAAGCAAAATAAGTAGTGGGCCGAAACATAATCATTGTAAGCCAATCAATGTGGATTACCTTTGTGCAGTGATATTTGCTTGGTTCCTACTTCATAAAATCAATATGTAATGTATTGGACATTGCTCAAAAAACACTTCAAGTGTATTAAATAAAAAAGCTTTTTGCTTGTGATATGAAGAAATCGCTTAAACTAAGAGGCTAGTAGCTATAGGGAAGAAAATAAAACTATCAAAGACCTATAAGTCGGATATAACAACCAATCAAATGAAAATAACCTATCTAAACGTCTTTAGAAACTATCAAGTTGGACAAGTTTTCATATTGGAAATAATCTGACAAAGACGTGTCGAGAATCTGCGAGGAGTGAAGGAATTCACATGAAGTATCATAAATTACTTTATTATTCCACAATAAGGAAATTGAAAAAGTACTTAAAGAGGAATCACCCTTACTAAGATCACCAATTCTCCTACATAAATTAAAGACAAGGAAAATCATTGATTGAGAGAAACTACAAACTCTTAAATTATAAAAAGCGACTCAGTATATATTTTGAAGTTTTGAGAATTAAAGCATGCACATCCTTACGTCTTCCGGTTTGGTTAGATCACCATAATCTGCTGGAATTGGACCTTCAAGATTGTTTCCTTGCAGGTCTCTGTTATAGATTAAAACTTGTTGGGGATCACTATAATTTACTAGGTCAATATTTAAAAAGATTAAAACCTCTCAATCCTTAAATATACAAATACATACAGGTTCTTGAGATTAAATCGAGTTCCAAAGAATTGAGAAGCTTTTCGGTAAAAAGATTATCGATGCCCACCAAGCGGGAAAAAAAAAGCGTGTGTCAAATTACCTAATATAAAGAGGTCATCATTCATCGACTTATGACCATTTGATGGAAAGTTGTAAGGAGGTACAAAGTGTGGAGGAGTTTCAAATTTGATACTTGTTGTGGAATTGGTCCACTCACACCACTCGCTATCGATATACTGAACCCATCCATCACAAAATCATTATTATTCGTAATTTATGGTTAAAATTACTTGCTAAAAATTAGTGCAAAAGAGCATATAAATCAAAATCAAACAAACAGACATACAATACATGATTGATTTACTTAAAGAGTACTTACAAACTGCTCTAAGGCGGTTAACTTCCGAGCTCGGTGGGTAAGGATCCATGGAAATTGTTTGAGCTAAAACTTCAGATAAATTCAAAGGACCGTGAATCAACAATATAATAATAATAATCAAGCATAACAAAAGCACCTCTAATCGCTTAATAATACTACCGGCACCTCTAGTCATTTGGCGTCGATTCGATCGATTGAGATGGTAAGAGCGGAGATTCATGACCGAGATGGTGAGAGAGTAGATTCGATTAGACCGAGATGGTGAGACGGATCGACCGAGATGGTGAGATTCGATCGATGAAAGGGTTAAAGATGAGACAAGCTCAGATTTGTATGCTACCCAAAGCTAAAGACCCGGTGGTAATGACCCATCCCAAAAAACTCCCTACACAGAAGCGGATCGATATCGTACCGTCAAAAAAATACTCCTATAGCTACGCTTCTGCCCCAACCGTCGCTATAGGCTGATTTTCTAGTAGTGAATATAAATAACAACCAACTACTCATTAATTATGAATAGAAATTTACATGACATTAACTGATATACTAGTTAATACTTTCGTCCTAGGTTATGTAACCTTTATATTACAAACATACCCTTTAGATATACAAAAAGGGTTTACAAAACAACATATTAATAACATTCATTACACTATTCCAGCAATACGCCTTTGCCTTTGTTCTTCTCAGCACCTCCTACAACTTCGTTCCTAGCTGAAATGTTTTATTTAGCAAGGGTGAGCAACAAATTTGCCCCACAAGTTAAGATATACAATGAATATATAAGAATCAGAACAACAGACTATCTATTTAGATAGAATGACACCAAAGTTTGGGGAACTTTGAAATAGCTGAACAAATTGTTCTTCTCTAAGCAATCTTCTTGCATCCTATGCAACACAATAATGAAAGAATACAATGCTTTCAAAGTTTCTACGAAATTCTATTGAAGAACAATTTAAAAATATTCTCCAGAGTTTATACTGAATGATCTTAAATGATCTTGAAATTCTATTCTCTAGTAACTATCAAAGATTTACTTTGATATACCCAAATAACAAGATGGAAATATTTTCCACAATTTATCTTGAGTTATCACAAAGGATATAGAACTTCTCTTCTCGAGTAACTATCAAATATTTAGCTTGATATACCCAGGTGTATCAGATAACCATAAAGATTAAATCATACCCCCCAGCAAGTACTTAGAGCGGCCAACTCTTTGTACCCTATATTATGAATAATACTTACCCGCGCGTAAAGGCTGAATATACGACCAAAAATGTTCCCTTTGTATAAAAGGTTGTTCTTCTCAGTCTCAGTCTTAGAATCAGAATTTGATTTAACAATGAAATACTATGATTTTAATATATAATGACTTCTCTTTTCTTCTCTTCTCGAACCTATCAAGTTTGCTTTCTCGATCTAGCCGAAACAAGTGGCATTGATAAGTCAATAATAATTTAATTCTGTCAGGAATAAGCATGTGAATGTTATTCCTATTTATATATGATTTGATTATAATATATACATATATGAATGAATAATATGCAAGTATGCTTGCATTAAGAAAAACTAAGTCTCTCTTTTGATAGACAATAGAAATATATGTACAAGGACTTAGAATGAATTGATCAAATATGTTAGGTTGATCCTACATAAGCAAAAATTGACTTTGTAAAGTCCTTAAAAAGAAATGATGTACAAGGACTATAAATATAGAGAGATCAAG
This sequence comes from Panax quinquefolius, assembly GCA_020205615.1. Classification (NCBI taxonomy): domain Eukaryota; kingdom Viridiplantae; phylum Streptophyta; class Magnoliopsida; order Apiales; family Araliaceae; genus Panax; species Panax quinquefolius. The sequence goes on from CM035163.1 coordinate 85,465,248, forward strand.
CTCATTAGGTTGATCTAATGATGTAATAGATAGGCTAGTCGATCGTCGAGCACCTTTGCACTGAGAAGTCGTGATCCGCCAGTGAGTCGAGGTTAACTCGAGAGCTATCGAGGCGCAATAGGAGTATGTAAGATAGTAGATCTTGAAGTTTGTAGACTGACAGGGGAAACGAAGAAGGATCGTAGTGTATCGAGTAGAGCTTCCTCGGGATCGTAGTGTCTTTGAGGAAGTAATGTTCGAATCGTGAGAGACGACACCTTTATGAGCCGACTCAATCATCTGCCGAAGCCAAGACGAAACATAGACTACACTCAAAGTCGTAGAGTCTCATCGATGCCAAAGCCAAGTCAAGGATCGTAGATCACACTCTGAGTTCGTAGAGTCTATTGATTACATGCAGAGATCGTAGTCAAGCAAGATCAGATGAAGACAACAAGCACAAGGCAGAAATTGTAGTGTCAAGATCTGATCTCGGGATCGTAGTGTCTGCACAAGCCAAAGCTGAATCGTAAAGTGTAAAACTACAATATAAGAAGAAATGCTCACAATGCCAAGGATGAATAGTAGAGCATATACGGTTCTCAACAAATGAGCACTCCCAGAATATCCAAAGGAACGAAGCCTCTAGTTTAAGCTGCAAGCTACATCCAAGGAAACTAGAGAGCACTCAACGAATGGCATGCAGGCTAACAGAAGATCTCAACACCAACACAATCAGCATCAAGATTGAGGCATAAGGTCATTCATGATGAAGTCTTCCACAAGGAAATCCAAAAAAGACTTCAGAAGCTGACTAAGGAAAGTCAGCTTATGCAGTAGCTATCAAGTGAACAGAAGACAACGATCTTGGAAGCAACCAAAATCGTAGTGTTTGCCAAACAGAGAAGGAACTGATGGAAGGTGAACCGAGATACTGGTCAGCTTCTGAAGAGCAAGGATAAAGTGATTAAGTGCAGGGTCAGTTCATTGATGATAAGTGAGCGGAAGATCACAAGGAGAAAGCAAGCTGGACGCGCTATAAATCTGAAGTGTCTTGATATTCAGAAAGGGACCAGAGCAAGGAATTAGACCATCAGTCTTTGAGAACAGTTGAGGCAAATAGAAGTATTGAAGCACTACACAATACAAGGAAGAAGTGTTGTACATTGAAGATCCAATCAACATTCTTCAAGATCGTAGTGTTAACTCTACCAGATCAATGAGCAACACTCAACAAGACACTACGATCAAGTCCTTGAAGACGTGCATCAAAATCGTAGAGTACGAATAACTGAAGGCTGAAGCATTGGCAAAGGTTTAATCTGAAGGGTAATATTTGGACAAGTGCTTATTGAGAGCATCGATACAATAGGACAACCTCTGATCTAGAAATCAGAAAGAGGTAATAAAGTCTTCGACCTGTCCAAGACATTAAAGTGATACATCTGACAGGGTAGGTGAAACAGTAGACTGCAGCATCAAAAAAAGTATGACAAGTCACATCAAGCAGTCTACATCAAGCAACTTGAGATCTGTGAAGATATTTGAATAGCCTTCAACGGCTACTTTCCAACGGAAGGATTGGGAACGAGTATAAATAAGGAAGAGCTTCAAAGATCAATGGTTACTGGAGTTGCCGAGTTTTGAGAGAAGGTGGACTGATCTAAAATATATAAAATAGTGAGTTAGAAGGCTCACTCTACGATCCACCAAGAACACTCAGAAGTCAGATAAAGAAAGAAGTAGAAGTGTGAGTTCTACTATGTAGAAGTGTGAGTTCTACTATGTAGAAGTGAGAGTTCTACTACATGAAGAGTGTTCTGAACTGCTGAGAGAAAGAAGGGCATTATGTCATCTTGATGTCCATCATGGGAAGACTCTAAGTACAATAAAGAAGAGCCTACAGTTATCTTAGCAAGTCCATCATGAGAAGGCATCAAGTAGCAAGAAGGGAGATCACAAAAGCCATATTGGTGTCAAGTATGAGAAAGCTTCTAAGTACCTAACAGAAGAGCCTACAAATCGACTTGAAACCTCTCATGTGCGGTCATCAAGTACCAAGGAGAATGATCTTCAAGGCGATTCAACAAAGGGTCATCCAAGTGGTTGAGTAACCAAAGAAGCTGAGCATCATGCAACACTCAGCTGCACTTCAAGGATGATCAAGCCAAGCTGCTAAGTATAGAAGATGTTCAGAGCATGAAGACATCTTAGCAACTCAGCACCGAGTCCAACAATAACAAACAAACAACTCAACAAAGCCAGGGCCTGAGGGGTCCTTGTCCAGCGGGACTAAATGAAGCAGGGCCAGAAGGGTCCTTGTCCTGAGGGACTCAACAAAGTTCCAAGCCTGCTGGGCTTGAAGAGTTCCTAGGGAACTAGAGGAGTTCCAAGGCTGCTGGCCTTGAAGGAATCTTAGTGATTCAGGGTGCTGCCCTTCCTTAGTGGAAATCCTGCTAGTTGAAAGCAGAAGAGTGGATTAGGAGCTTGAGTCTCTGAACCACTTAAAACCCCTTGTGTCTTTTACATTATATCATTTACATTATGTACTATAACTGCTATAACTGCTATGTATGTTTTAACTGCTTACAACTAAACTTACTCTACGAACAATGTATGTATGATTATGAAGATATCAATGAAGGGGATCTTTTACTTATTCCGCTATGTGCTTGAAAAGATTCTCATGTTTATCATATGTTGATTATGAACAATATAATATAAACCAGAAAAGTATTTAAAATAAAAAGGATCTATTCAACCCCCCCCCCCCCTTCTAGATCTATTGTGCCCTCTGGGAACTAATAATTGGTATCAGAGCAGGTTCTAATGCTATATTCAAAAGCTAATCTCTTTGAGTCTGATCCCAGGCACTAACATTGTTCTAAACTTAGTTTAGTAGTAAGTAACTTGTTATATGCAGATGTGCTCACATGTTGGAAATATTGTGTATAGGTTAAATGTGTATATACACCTGAAGCTGCTCATATTGGTCCATGGTCTCTATTGGTACATCAACAAGACCAATCCTAACCAACAGTCAATCTTGTAGACCTAAGACCAGACGAGAACACTCAAGAGACGTCAATGACAAAGAGTCAAGCATCCACCAGTCTGAAAGATGAAGAAGCCAAACATGCTAAGAAATGCTTATCGAGAGAAGAAAGAAGATCTTCTCAAACTTATGTCTGGCCAACCAACAGCTGGGTGCAAACTCTGTCAGCTAAAAGATATCAAAGATCTTAATGACTAAGGTTCTCTTGGCCTATATCTTCAAGACCACTACTGATTGATTAAAGGCCAGCAAGAGCAATAAGCTGTCAGGAGCAAAAGTAAAGCTATGCTCATCAATACCTAAACTCAGTATATCTAAGGAAAATGACTGTTTAGTAACTGACAGTAAAAAGGTACAGTTCCTCACTATTATAATTGTTCATCATAATTACATCTTCTTATGAACTATAACAATATTCTGTCAAGAAGTCACAATCTACCAAAAAAGGTGAAGAGAGAAGGTAACCTGAGGATGGAAACTCAAATGACTATAAAATTTCTCTCCATCCAAGTTTTAGGTTGAAGATGACATCTTGAAGGAAATCTGAAATAGGTCATAAGAACATCACAGAACTTTGATAAACTTTATGTGAAGTAATTGTTCTTTGGTGGGTTAGTATGTATGTATGAAGCCTATGTTCTAAGTGTTTGATAACTCACACAGTATGATCGCCTCTACAAAAAGGATCTCGCCGGTCTCAGTGCAGAAACTGATCACCTCCATGGATCAACTAGATACTCATAAATCGTAGAATTGACTCCTACTCTGAACACTTAAACACTGTGAACATAACCCAGTGAATGATGAAACCATCATAGATAGAGAGTGTGTTATTAGATGCCAAATCCCACACACTCACCATCATGCATCTCAAAATGTATTATCTTAAGATAGTTGCATGCATGACTATGTCTGTTGGTGATAAATATGATGATAATCTAAATAAGAGGAACATGGGTTTAGAAAACTAACCTAGCAGGACCCATTTAACTATGGGTACCAAAAATAGAAATATATTTAAACCTGGAAGTACTTGGCCAGTCTGACCACACTAAGGAATGATGAAGCAGAAGACTTCAGTCTAGAAGACTCAACCAACAGAAGGCTAAGGACAATTCAGAGATGATTCTAATAAAGTTCCTATTTGTCCAAGCCTGTCCTTGAAGATCCTCTGAGCTAACCAGAATGGAGCTCACATGGCTGTCAATCTGTATATGGAAGCAAGCCATTCAGCCAAAGAAGGAAAAGGTCTTATGTGCTCAAAAGGCAGTCAAGAATGCTATACGGGAAGAATCCTCAAGAAAGTTCACAACAGAAGATTATCGAGCATCATTCAAGAGGAACTTATTGCGAGAGCAGAACTTCACAAACACAACTGTCAAAGAAGACTATGTTCGTAGTGTTATCATATAATTGTAGAGTGATGAGTCCTGAAAATACTCATCTCTACGATACAGGGAAATCCGAGCGATGATGGAGATTCCATCGAAGGAAGGAGATATCTGGGTCGCCTTCAAATGAACTTGAAGAAGAGGGAATCATATCTATCTGGAAAGACAGCGTCAACAATGGAGGAGCAGTGATCTTTTAAGGAACAACAGCACTGAGATATACTATGAAAAGTTATACCAGCTACAGAGTCACAAAACCTTGTGGCTGATGAACCAAATGAAAATCCAAAGTTAGTAGGAACGTCTCAAAATGTACTACTGATAACCCTTCAGCCACCCAACCCATAATCGTGAAGTGCCTACTATCAAACATATGATCGTAGTGTAAGAAGCAGGAGGACACCACGATTTCAGCAATACAGTTGTCTAAAACTGGTAGAAGACCTCCCACTTAGAAGAGGTTGAATGAGATGTCATTACAAATCACAGCTATAGTATTCCATTTGGAAAGTGCCTCAGGGACAAACCTGACCCTTAGCTCACTCTAAGAGGTTGGCCCTTCCTGAGCTACCTTAACCAAGAAGGAATGCTTGATTAAGTTCATCTCAAGGACCACGTCAGTCAACGATCGTAGAGTTGAAGTTGAAAAGAACTAAACGATCGTAGTGCTACCTCAACGATCGTAGTACGACCTCAGTGATCGTAGAATACAACTCGACAATTATAGTCCTACCAAAGGGTACTCCAGTTCACAAGAAGCTTGGAAAATGAGACACTTGCTAAACCATTCAAGTGGAGGAGATAAGTTCGAATACTATAGTGAGTGAGCTATGCTGCATCAAAGAAAAGATAAAAGACAAAGCCATCCACTACAGCATCTCTCAGAAGTTGATCGTTGAGTTAACAAAGGAAATCGTAGAGTCTATAGCTGCCTCATCATGCTACTCTACGAATCAAAAGGTCAACGGTCAAAGCCATGTCAATTAAACATCTACTCTTCTAAAAGGAAATATCTAACTAAAAAGTTATGGGGAGTTCTGACTCATTCTTGTCAACGTCAAACCAATGGACGGTTGACACATCACCGAGTATCTTTGAGAGTTGGAAGGAACGCTTAAAGACAATTTCAAATCTGCAAACAGTTACCAAAAAGCTATCAAACCTTTTTTCCTCCCATTTTCAAAACCCTAGAAAGCTTTTCAAGAGCGAAATCAGTTTACCCTCCAGAGCCTTACCAAATCCCAGACAGCCATCTCGCATAAACTTCTCTAAATTAAACACCCACAGTCTTCGAACTATTCATATGGAGAACTGGCAAGTTATTGTTAGGTTTGTAATATTCAAGAACGTAATCAAATTGCATAAAAAGTGCGGAAACGTGTAAAAATCAGAGTTTAAAAATTTTACAAACCATATACCCGGATCACCCTTTATGCACAATTATTAATTAAACGAAGAATAAGAAATTATGAAATCATACCCTTGTAAACGAGCTTCCTCAGTGCGAGTTCACCTCCTACTTCTCCGCGATCTCCTTGAATCCACCGGGTTTGGTTCCTTCCTTTGATCAATGTAAGCCACCCAAGTGTATGGCCTCTAGAGGTGATCCACCAAGGAATAATAATGATTCAAGAAGAAGGGATATTGGCTCAACCCTAGTTTTTTATCTCTATAGAAAGGAATGTACTCTCCAACAAATTAGAATTATTACGTATGTTGTAAAAGTCAACAACCCGCTCACCCATAATAAGACTCATCTTATTTATAGATGTGGGTAACCCACCTTAACAATTAAGGAATTGGGTTTTATTTAATTAATTAAATTCTTTTAATTAATTAAGCTCCCTAATCTTATTAGGGATAATTAATTAAACTCCTTTAACTAATTTTCCTTCCTAATCCAATTAGGAATAAATGAGAGTACTTATATTAAATTAATTCTTAAACTCTTTTAGAAATTAAAATAATAATAATTGTAATAATATTAATAAGACTCCTCTTATTAATTTATATTTAATATTTCTAAAATATTAAATAATAAATATTAAGCTATTTAATTTATTCTATCACCATAGATTAAATTAAATATACATAACATATTATTACGATTATGTCATTAACTTCTTAAATAATTATTCTTCCTTTTATGGTGTGACCCTTTAGGTTCTCCATATTAAACCTAACAGAATAAATCAATTAGAACAATTCTAATCTTATTTAAATAAATAAATTAAATAATTAATTTATTTTAATAAATAATATTTATTCTACAATAGGGATAAGCCTCCTAGCGATCAACGACTTTCCGGATAATATAGATTTCAACATTAATCATAAAAGAACCTTTGAGTAAATAGTTACCGTACAATTCAATCCTTCCACCATACAATGTCCCAATTAAATATAAGACATGAAATTACTCATCAAGTCTTATTTTATTTAATTATATGTATTTCGATTCTTAAATGCACAACTCAAATAATGCAAATTAGAAACTCCTTTCTAATTTCATTACTCTTTAACCCGAGGACTCTTTGGGTTGTCATTTATCGAATCACATAGGACATTTCTCTTCTTTTATTAGAAGTGGTAGATTCTTTATTGATCATACATTATCTCCATGTATACAACTTATTATACCCAAGAATACCCTTTGATATACCCTAAGGGTCTTAAGGAATAAGTCAAAGTATAACTCATCATACACAAGATACTATGATGATCTCAAGTCCGAGGATCACTTGTCTACTATCACTACAGAATTCCTATTGATGATGACAAAATAAAACTCCATTAGGTATTCCTTAGCGAGCCACGTTCGATGAACTTATTCTCTAATAAGCACCTACATACTTACTTTAGTGTCTCCACACAAATGATCATGAGATCAATCATCCTCATCCAATGAGCAAGCGGCGTATGTACCAATCTATCCTGGATTCACTAATCCCCAATTTAGTAATCCAACGATTGGGAACTATTTTAGTTTTAAGCTTTCAAAAATTTAGATCTCATTAAAATGATCATCATCATTATTCTAAAAGCATTGCTTAAAACTATGGGTTTATCACATATTATAAAACAAACATCATGTAGATAATTAAAAGCCTTTAATAAATTAATACTTTTTATTAATAAATGAATAAGATTGTTACAAAGTATATGCTTTATCATCAAACATGATTGGCTTGTGTGCATATTACTTTCAATCTCCCACTTGCACTAAAAGTCAATCGCCATTGAATCTTATACTCTTCTTCTCTAAGTGACGATTATCCTGCTTTGTTGATAAGCTTTAGTTAATGGATATGTAATGTTGTTCATGAGAGTCCACTATCTCTATAGTGATTTCCATCTTTCAATGATTCTAATAATCAAATGAAAGTGCCACAACACATGTTTAGATCCAAGATGAGACTTAGGAACTATTCCAAGTTACGCAATGAACTTTTAATCCAAACAATCAACTTGCGACTTCATTTACAACTATATACTTTGTCTTTTTCACTAAACCAAAGAACTCTTTCTTTGTTTGGAACCTTTCGATTCAACGCACCAACGCTCAAGGTAACTCTTTACCTTAAAGTGGATTTTTCGTCGTCTTGGTCTCATGCGAAAAACTTGAGTCATTAAGCCCTCTAGTTTTAATTAAGACCCAAAGATAAATTTTAATCACATCTTTAGTGCTTGGGTTAAGCACTTTAAGATGTTTTCACTTACTCATAGTGAACTTCTCCGAATATGACCGATCAACATCGGTCTCGTATATTTCATTGCATACATGATAGTCACTCATGCGACCTCTCTTTTTTTGAGTCGTGGGGACTATTAAGAGATATACACTCTATAGCTCATCGACATGAGACATCTCTTGGAATTTGCCATGCTAAGCGACTTTAGCATCAAATGAATATATTCCTTGGGTTAAGTCGAGCATCCTCTTAAATCTATCTATATAGATTTATATCCCCAATTAAGATACTCTTCCAAATCATTCATGGAGGAATGTTTGAGACAACTTTATCTTTCTTGATTGTAGCATTGGTATGTCATTCCTTATCCATAATATATCAATATATAATACTAGGAATGTCACGATGCTCCCAATCGAACCCTTTTGTACACACTATGTTCATTCTTATTTTGATAAAATCAAACTCTTTTGATTGCCTCATCAAAACGAATGTTCCATATTTGAGAAACTTGCTTCAATCCATTTCTCTGAGTGTCTACAACACTTACCTCATCGTATGTAACTGGATCATCATCTTCTATGATGTGTACCTCATCATCATCATCCATGATGAATCCATACCTCCTAGGTATCTTCTTGTACTATTCGATTTACAATTATTTGTGGTGCAATAGGTCTATCTATAGGTTCCTCTTATTTGACTTATTGTGTTTTGTGGTTCTTGAACTTTTCAAGATCTATTATCCTCCCACTAGCCCCTTTAATGATAAACATCTTTATCTTAGAAGGCAGCATGTTTCTCAACAAACACCTTTTGCTAAGTAGAATTATAGAACATATACCCTAAACTTACTTTAGGATGTCCCACAAATTGACACTTGTCAAATCTTGTCCCAAGCTTATCCTTTTGAAACCTTTTCACATAAGTTGGACAATCCCTTATCTTAACATACTTAAGATTAGGAATCCTCCCTGTCCATAACTTTTATGGAGTCTTGGGGCCGGATTTTGAGGTTACCATTTTCGTAAATATCACGACCATTTATAGGACATTATCCCGTATGAGGATCTTTGGAATGTCGGTAAAATCATTATGGACCGCACCATGTCCAACAAGGTACGATTTTTCATTCGGATACATCAATCAATTATTATGTGTCGGGATGTGTCCATTATGAAAAACCATTTGAGATGATCTAGAAACTTATTGCTCAAGTATTTATTCCTTGATCCGATCAAAGAATCCTAATACTTTGCCAATTTGTTTCACTTTTGAATTCTTTGAACCTTTCAAATAATTCACACTTGTATTTCAGCAAATACACACATTCAACTCTTTGAATTATCATCTCCTTTTCTTATACTAATTTGTTCAATATGCAAAATTATTTTCATGTAAGTCAAGTATACAAAATTTATTAAGAAATATTCCAGTTCTATACAAAACATTATTATTATAAATAGAACAACAATTGTTCTTAATTATAATACCAAAGATTTCATTGTCCAACAATAAAATGGAAATAATGTTTCCAACGAGAACTGGAATACAATAACAACTTATTGACTTAACAGACTTGCCCGTAGGCATTGCTAAACTATAAGTTTTTATGGCTAATGTAGCAACCTTTGTTACATATCCCGTGATATAGGATTACTTATATTTGTTTAGCTTTACTTACATTTGGTCCTTCATAAATATATATTTATGATAACCAAAGTCGGTATCCAATACCCAAGTAGAACCTTGACTTAAAGAAAATTTATTTAAATCATGAACAAAATTGTATTATGTCAAACTTCACCAAGCTTCTTTGGTTAGCCTCTGCAAGATGCTTCTCATGATTTCTTTCCAAAGGTCCGGGCTTATTGCGGTGGAAGCAAACTCCTTTGCTATCCATATCGGTTTTGCTCTTATTATCCTTTGTTTACGCCTTTCTTTTTACCTTCTTTGAATCGTTCTTCTTTTCAGAAGATCCTTTGGCCCCTACCAAGAAGACATGGTCTTTCTTGGTTGAAAGTGACTCTCAACATTTTTCAACATGTTAAGCAAATCAAAGAAAGTCGATATCTAGCTTGTTCATATGAAAAATTCACAACAATTGTGAAAGGAGTCCGGGAGTGAGTGCAAGATCAAATCTTAGCTCAACTCTCCGTCCATGACAAAACTTGTTGTCCTAATTGACCAATCAAATTGATAATGTTTAGGACTTTTGTTTGTACTTATAGTGCCATTGGCCATTCTAGATCGGAAGAGCTCCTTAGATATCTGATATCTATTAGTCCTACTTTTCTCACCATCAACTACTTGATGTACAGGAATATAGTAGGAGCATCCATAGTTTCATGCTGACGCTAAAGCTCGTTACTCATGGATACGAGCATGATGCATTGAGCCAACTGTGCATCATCTTGCCACTTTCTAAAAGTAGCAATCTCTTCCTCAAAGGCATTATGCGCAACCATTACTGCGAGGATAGGCGTATTAAGGACATAAGATAGCTTTTCAACCATGAGAACTATTCTCAAATTCCTTAACCAATCCATTTAATTGATGGCGGTTAATTTAGCATCTAATATGCTTCGCGATGATAGTAATTTTAGACATTGTAAAATTACAGAAATGAATTTGTAATTAACAAAATTTTAACATACATTCTTTTATTAATTACCAAAATAATTTAGGACTTGTTTTAAATTGGTATCTCCCACTATTTTCTTCAAACTATATTACCCTCACTTATATAGTTCGGCAAAATCTAATTAAAGATTTGCTAGTGAGAATAAGGATCCCATTTCAAATGTATATAGCCTTGTGGTGACACAACAAACTATATATAAATAAATAGGTAGACAACTTTTGTCAATTACATCAACTATGCAACTCCTTGTATTTTGCCTCTTAGATTATTTTGATCAGTGGTGGCACATCCGAATCAAAATTATCCAAGTTAAGTCCGACCTAGCACTCCATATATTCAAAAAGAAAAATATCATCCTTGTGGTGACACAACAAAACAATATTGTTCAATTTTCTTTATAAGCATCAAATGTGATAAATTGACATCTTAAATACTTAATACTTGCCTTGTGGTGACACAACAAACTCATATTAAATATTTAATACTCTATTAATTTTATCATGCTAGAAAGGCGACGTTCGATATTCCAAATATCTTTGAACGCTTAGGACTTAATATATAAAAAATTGAGGGTTTTGTTATTAATTTGTCTCATCTTGTTTAGCGCCATGCATACATATATATATATATAAAATACGCGTCGTATTAATGAACATGCGAAGCATGTTTGCATAATATATAATATATATAATATAAGCATGCACATATAGAATACTATATTCTACTGCGGATTGATTATGGACTTTATTCTAGTTTGGTTCACTAGAGCCACCAAGTGAACCAAAAGGTCAAACCCTAGGGTGCAAGAAATAATATTTAAATATAACTATTACATTTAAACCCTGCTCCATTACAAACGGGTCTTCAAGCGCTCTTGCTCCTTGATCTCTAATTCTTCAAAATTAATTTTAACTATTCCTATTACAAAACTATTTAAAATAAATAGAAACCTTGATCGTGATCGAGGGAAGTACATAGGAGGAGATAGAATTTACATTAAGAAAAATTAGAGAAGGCGAGTCTGCGAACCCCATTTAATAAAACCCATACATTCATGCATCCAACTAAAATAAAATCCAATCATATTGGTCGATAGTCCATAATCAATCCCATTTATTATCATACACATCACCATATGCATCAATAAATAACATTCATCTTATGAATAATAAACATTTAATATATATATTGATATCATTTAATGGGCAAATTTAGTTAGTATAAAATCTAATTTTGAATCAAAATAAACTCCTTTATTTTAATCCAAATTTAAATCAAAATAAAACTATTTTATTTTAATTTATCCAATTTTGAATAAAATAAACTATTTTATTTTAATCAAAATTTTAATCAAAATAAACTCCTTTATTTTAATTAATTATGGAATCCAATTCCATATATATATAAAAAAATCTTTAATTAAAATAAACTCTTTTATTTTAATTAATTATGAATCCAATTCCATGTAAAAAAAATCTTTTATTAAAGGAAACACGGATATTCTTTCCTATTCACAAATAAACTTTTTTATTTTGAATAATATGAAATCTTATTTCATATTTAAATAAACTCCTTTATTTAAGGAAACACGGATTTTCTTTCCTATTCACAAATAAACTCTTTTATTTTGAATAATATGAAATCTAATTTCATATCTAAATAAACTCCTTTACTTAAGGAAAGACTGATTCTTTTTCCTATTCACAAATAAACTCCTTTATTTTGAATAATATGAAATATTATTTCATATTTAAATAAACTCCTTTATTTAAGGAAACACGGATTTTCTTTCCTATTCACAAATAAACTCTTTTATTTTGAATAATATGAAATCTAATTTCATATCTAAATAAACTCCTTTATTTAAGGAAAGATGGAATACAATTTCAACTCCAATTAGTTATCATGGAATCTAATTCCAACTCTAATTAGTTAGCATGAAATTTAATTTTAAAATTAAAATAAACTTTATATTTTAATATTAAAATAAACCTTTTATTTTAAAATTAAAATAAACTTTTATTTTAATTATAAAATAATTAATATATATATATATATATTAATAGTATATAATATATATATATATATATATATATATAATATCTGTATATAATAAATATATATATATAATATCCGTATATATATATATATACATATATATATATATATATATAGGATTAGAAACCTGCTACATATAAAACCGAATTGATACTTCTTCTTTTCAAAAAAAAATCCTGGCCACGGATTAGCATTTAAATAACAGTTATTCGGAAAAAAACTAAGCACCTCCTTTTTTTTTCTTTTTTTCTTTTTTAATAATAAAATAATAATTTTATACAATAAAATTATGCCCAATTAAATTATTTTAAACGCATATCAATATAGATATTAAATTAAAACAATTAATAATTCGCATAAAGGTTTGACTCGATGCCAATATTAGGTTTGTAATATTCAAAAAACGCAATCAAATTGCATAAAAAAGTGCGAAACGATGTAAAAATCGAGTTTAAAAATTTTACAAACCATATACCCGGATCACCCTTTATGCACAATTATTAATTAAACGAAGAATAAGAAATTATGAAATCATACCCTTGTAGAAACGAGGCTTCCTCGAGTGCGAGTTCACCTCCTACTTCTCCACGATCTCCTTGAATCCACCAGTTTGGTTCCTTCCTTTGATCGATGTAAGCCACCCAAGTGTATGGCCTCTGAGGTGATCCACGAGGAATAATAATGATTCAAGAAGAAGGATATTGGCTCAACCCTAGTTTTCTATCTTTATAGAAAGGAACGTACTCTCCAACAAATTGGAATTATTACGTATGTTGTAAAAGTCAACAACCCGCTCACCCATAATAAGACTCCTCTTATTTATAGATGTGGGCAACCCACCTTAACAATTAAGGAATTGGGTTTTATTTAATTAATTAAATTTTTTTAATTAATTAAGCTCCCTAATCTTATTAGGGATAATTAATTAAACTCCTTTAACTAATTTTCCTTCCTAATCCAATTAGGAATAAATGAGAGTACTTATATTAAATTAATTCCTAAACTCTTTTAGAAATTAAAATAATAATAATTGTAATAATATTAATAAGACTCCTCTTATTAATTTATATTTAATATTTCTAAAATATTAAATAATAAATATTAAGCTATTTAATTTATTCTATCACCATAGATTAAATTAAATATACATAACATATTATTACGATTATGCCATTAACTTCTTAAATAATTATTCTTCCTTTTATGGTGTGACCCCTTTAGGTTCTCCATATTAAACCTAATTGTGAATAAATCAATTAGAACAATTCTAATCTTATTTAAATAAATAAATTAAACAATTAATTTATTTTAATAAATAATATTTATTCTCTGATAGGGATAAGCCTCCCTAGCGATCAACGACTTTCCGGATAATATAGATTTCAACATTAATCATAAAAGAACCTTTGAGTAAATAGTTCTGCCGTATAATTCAATCCTTCCACCATACAATGTCCCAATTAAATATAAGACATGAAATTACTTTGTCAAGTCTTATTTTATTTAATTATATGTATTTCGATTCTTAAATGCACAACTCCAATAATGCAAATTAGAAACTCCTTTCTAATTTCATTACTCCTTAACCAAGGACTCTGGGTTGTCATTTATCGAATCACATAGGACATTTCTCTTCTTTTATTAGAAGTGGTAGATTCTTTATTGATCATACATTATCTCCATGTACAACTTATTATACCCAAGCATACCCTTTGATATACCCTAAGGGTCTTAAGGAATAAGTCAAAGTATAACTCATCATACACAAGATACTATGATGATCTCAAGTCCAAGGATCACTTGTACTACTATCACTCACTACAGAAATTCCTATTGACGAGCAAATAAAACTCCATTAGGTATTCCTTAGCGAGCCAATGCGTTCGATGAACTTATTCTCTAATAAGCACCTACATACTTACTTTAGTGTCTCCACACAAATGATCATGAGATCAATCATCCTCATCCAATGAAGCAAAACAACGTATGTACCAATCTATCCGGATTCACTAATCCCCAATTTAGTAATCCAACGATTGGGAACTATTTTAGTTTTAAGCTTTCAAAGAATTTAGATCTCATTAAAATGATCATCATCATTATTCTAAAAGCATTGCTTAAAACTATGGGTTTATCACATATTATAAAACAACATCATGTAGATAATTAAAAGCCTTTAATAAATTAATACTTTTTATTAATAAATGAATAAGATTGTTACAAAGTATATGCTTTATCATCAAACATGATTGGCTTGTGTGCATATTACTTTCAGTTATCACCAGCATTCAGCTCGGAACCAAATCGTTTGAGAAATCTGAGAAGAAGTTTAGGGACATTCTTGAACTCGTAAGGAAAGCTGGGTTTTCAGAATGCCTTGAGATAAGTAATGCTGTGTACATTTGACACAGTTAAAGAGTTCTACTCAAACGTCTTCATAAACTCGAACTCTGCTACCAAGGTTAAAGGTCGACTGTCAAAATCTTGTGACCTCAATCAATGCCTAGGTTTTCCTAACCAAGGGCTGAAGAACCTTGAAGATGTCAACACTAAACAAGTAAAGGAGCTGATGGGGTACCAAAGAAACCCTAGTTTCAAAGACATGAAGAAGAAGGAGTTTCTTGAAGAATATGAGTTCCTAGCTGAAATTGTTGGAAAGTGCATCTTGTCTTGAAAAACACCGCATACGATATCGATGATTGACCAATAGTTAAAGATAATGTCAGTAATAGTTCTGAAGAAACAAATTGACTTTGGAGCTATCTTGTTCGATCAAATCTCCAAGTGGGTAGAGAAGGCTGAGAAGAAGAAGACCACTGGAAAAACCCCTAACCAAGGTGTTTCATGGAAGGATGCTGAGTATTATACTGAAGAAGAAACTAGGAGGGAAAATCAAGGATGATGAAGGAGAAACATTGAATTTGCACAAAGTGATGTCTCCACAATTATTTGAGAACTGGAAGAAGAACCCTAAGGAGAACAAAAGGCTGACAGCTGGGAGCAGCAGTAAATCCTCTACAAAGAAGAGAAAGATAGTTAAGGAAAAGAGCTTAGAGTCTGATGACTCTGTAGAAGCAGAAATCACACCAGCCAGAAAGAAATCAAAAGTTGTGAAGAAAGTTGGTGATGAAAAGAAAGCCCAGGCCCCACCAAGGAGAGTCTCCTCAAAGGACAAGGATAAAAAAGAAAAAGTCCTAACTACTGAAACAACAAAGAGAAGAAGCAGTAGGTTGCTTCAAGGGCCAGTTAGCAAGAAAGCTAAGGTGGAAGACAAACCATCCTCAGCTTCCTAGAACAGTACATCTGTTGAAGAAAAAGACGTAGAGTCAGCAGAAGTAAAGAAAATAGATGTCAAGGCTCAGTCTCCACAAACAACATCTAGCAATGAAAATAAAGCTGATGTGATGGAAGAGATTGCAGCATCTGCTGATAAAGAAGAATGCTCAAGCCCCATGGCTAATCCTCGGAGCAGTCACTCTGATGACAAAGAAATTCAAGATGATCAAATTGCATCCCCAAATGCAATTGCCCCAACAAGCCCAGAGAATGGGTCAGACAATGCTGATCAAGAAGAAGAAGAGAATGCCCCCTCTAATCCAGAAAGCCTTCATTATGACTCGGAAAGTGATGAGTTCAAGAAAGTAGGATCTGTCCCTTCCACTGCTGAACTCCAAAGAAGTCTGTCTGTTGAGCAAGAGGAGTCAGAGTCTGCAGAAGAAGAAGAGTCTATCTCTCCAATAGTTGAACCTCTATGAAGAAAGAAGAGCTATAGACTGCAAGCCCAGTTTGCCTCTAAAAGGAACAGTGGCCAATCAAATGCCATCATTGAATTGAGTGATGATGAGTCTGTATCCCCGGAAGAAAGTGCTAATAATGAAACCAGCAGTGAAGAAGAAGAATCTGAGGAAATGCTTGCTGAAGAAGGTTTTGGACATGAAATGCAGCAAGAAGGATTCTCTGCTGAAGCTGATCAAAACGGTTCTGGTTCTGAGAAAGAAGAAGTAGAAAATGACTCCAATTCTGAAGATCAGGAACAAGAAGAACCAGAACTCTACCCTATCCTCTCACCTGCAAGATTCACCAGGAGAATAGTGGTAGAAGTTCCTAATGAACCATCGGAGACTCCACCTGCTAGATGGGTAAACTATGGAGATGAGTAGCTCAGAGTAGTAAGAATGACTACTTTTGACTTAGCCGAGAACTGGAACAATATGGAGCTAGATTGCTCAATCATTCTCTATAACCCTGATGATCTGCTGATGAGATGGTTCTTCCAGTGGATGCCATGGCTAAAGGCCTTTACTGAAGGAGATGGAAGCTACCTCAGTTGGTGCTACAAGACATTTCCAAGCATGGAACTGGTAGCTCAAAACTTCCCTAGGGTGAAAAGTTATGCTACAAAGATGATTACAAACAAGCCTCACTTCAAGGTCTATCTACATGCTGGAAATCTTTATATCCCCTACGATTGCAAAGTGGATTCTGAAGGACAAAGAGCCATGACCAAGGAGCTAGTCGTAGAGTATGTTCACTCTACTGTCGATGATATTCAAGCCCAAAACTAGAAGCCTTCTTATGCTCAAGCACTACTCTCTGATACTCTAGCATCCTCCACAAGCAATTGGTACTCAACGATTGTTCAAATTATCCAAACTTTTGAAAATATGTCCAAAGATGACGATCATAGAGTCCAATCCATTGCTCAACCTGAAGCTGCCAAACAAAAGGATCAAACTACTTTGGAGCAGGAACTACTGAAGAGTTCTGATGATCTATGCAAAAACATATCTATACTCACTGAAGAATCACAGAAGCAGACAGCTGCAAGAGATGATTCTTTCCAGCACAAGCTTCAAGCTATCTTGGCTGATGTATCTCATAAACTCCAAGAGAGAGATAACATCTATCAAAAGGCCATACAAGATCAGAAGGCAGAAGCTCTACAAATTCAGAAGGCCAATGCAGAGCAGATCGAAGCCCTCTCTGACAAGATTGATGATATGAGGCAGACCTTCTCAGTGCAACTTGAGCTAGGCTAGCAAGAACTAAAGTTTGAAGTTGCCAACTCCTCCTACCTGATGGAGCAGCTTATGTCCAACATGGAGCAGCTCTCTCAAATGATTGATGACAAAAAGGGGCAGAAAAAAGAGGCATAGAAAGAAGAGGAGCAAGAGGCACTCAAGGAAGAGCAGAGGGTTAAGGGAGAAGAAGTCAAAGAAGAAGAAAGCGGCTACAGATAAAGAGTCATCATCTGAGGGGGAGCTAGAAGATGATGATAACAAGATTGCAAAGTCTGAGGGGGAGCCTGATCAGGAAGATGCTGAAAAGGACCCAAGCAAAGACAAAAGGTAATCATCCCAGGTGGAGCAAGAAAAAGAAGACCAAACAGATGAGTAGCTGATCAACAAGCATCCTGGAAACATACATGGAGCCAAAAAGGTACATCTCTAACTAGATAGGTATGTTCTGGATCCAGGATGTAAATTATCTTAATGTATAAATTGCCACATCAATTTAAATGACATTCATGATTAACTGTCTTAGAAATACAGCTGCTCACTGTATATAAGATTCATTCATAACATGCATATGCACTTATTGTTTTTGTCATAATCAAATAGGGGGAGATTGTCAGGAATAAGCATGTGAATGTTTCCTATTTATATATGATTTGATTATGATATATACATATATGAATGAATAATATGCAAGTATGCTTGCATTCAGAAAAGCTGTATAGTCTTT
Source organism: Panax quinquefolius (assembly GCA_020205615.1). Classification (NCBI taxonomy): domain Eukaryota; kingdom Viridiplantae; phylum Streptophyta; class Magnoliopsida; order Apiales; family Araliaceae; genus Panax; species Panax quinquefolius. The sequence goes on from CM035163.1 coordinate 85,483,812, forward strand.
TGATAGATAATAGAAATATATGTACAAGGACTTAGAATGAATTGATCAAATATGTTAGGTTGATCCTACATAAGCAAAACAGCTTTGTAAAGTCCTTAAAAAGAAATGATGTACAAGGACTATAAATATAGAGATCAAGCTCATTAGGTTGATCTAATGATGTAATAGATAGGCTAGTCGATCGTCGAAAGCTTTGCACTGTAAGTCGTGAGTCCGCCAGTGAGTCGAGGTTAATTCGAGAGCTATCGAGGCGTAATAGGATTATGCAAGATAGTAGATCTTGGAGTTAAAGAAGATCGCCGGGGAAACAAAGAAGGATCGTGAGTGTATCGGTAGAGGTTCCTCGGGATCGTAGTGTGCTGAGGAAGTAATGTTCAGAATCATAGAGACAGCCTGTCTACGAGCCGACCGGTCATCTGCCGAAGCCAAGACAGAAACATAGACTACACTCAGAGTCGTAGAGTCTACTGATGCCAAAGCCAAGTCAAGGATCGTAGATCACACTCTGAGTTCGTAGAGTCTATTGATTACATGCAGAGATCGTAGTCAAGCAAGATCAGATGAAGACAACAAGCACAAGGCAGAAATTGTAGTGTCAAGATCTGATCTCGGGATCGTAGTGTCTGCACAAGCCAAAGCTGAATCGTAGAGTGCAGAACTACGATCTAAGAAGAAGTGCTCACAATGTCAAGGATGAATCGTAGAGCATATACGATTCTCAACAAATGAGCACTCCCAGAATATCCAAAGGAACGAAGCCTCTAGTTTAAGCTGCAAGCTACATCCAAGGAAACTAGAGAGCACTCAACGAATGGCATGCAGGCTAACAGAAGATCTCAACACCAACCCAATCAGCATCAAGATTGAGGCGTAAGGTCATTCATGATGAAGTCTTCCACAAGGAAATCCAAAAAAGACTTCAGAAGCTGACTAAGGAAAGTCAGCTTATGCAGTAGCTATCAAGTGAACAGAAGACAACGATCTTGGAAGCAACCAAAATCGTAGTGTTTGCCAAACAGAGAAGGAACTGATGGAAGGTGAACCGAGATCTTGGTCGACCAAGAGCAAGGATAAAGTGATTAAGTGCGAGGTCGGTTCATTGATGATAAGTGAGCGAAAGATCACAAGGAGAAAGCAAAATTTGGACGCGCCATAAATCAAAGTGTCTTGATATTCAGAAAGGGACCAGAGCAAGGAATTAGACCATCAGTCTTTGAGAACAGTTGAGGCAAACAGAAGTATTGAAGCACTGCATAATATAAGGAAGAAGTGTTCTACATTGAAGATCCAATCAACACTCTTCAAGATCGTAGTGTTAACTCTACCAGTTAATGAGCAACACTCAACAAGACACTACGATCAAGTCCTTGAAGACGTGCATCAGAATCGTAGAGTCCGAATAATTGAAGACTGAAGAATTGGCAAAGGTTTAATATAAAGGGTAATATTTGGACAAGTGCTTATTGAGAGCATCGATGAAATAGGACAACCTCTAATCTATAAATCAGAAAGAGGTAATAAAGTCTTCGACCTGCCTAAGACATTAAAGTGATACATCTGACAGGGTAGGTGAAACAGTAGACTGCAGCGTCAGAAAAAGTATGATAAGTCACATCAAGCAGTCTATATCAAGCAACTTGAGATCTGTAAAGATATTTGAATAGCCTTCAATGGCTACTTTCTAACGGAAGGATTGGGAACGAGTATAAATAAGGAAGAACTTCAAAGATCAAAGGTTGCTGGAGTTGCCGAGTTTGGAGAGAAGGTTGAATGATCTAAAATATGTGAAACAGTGAGTCAGGAGGCTCACTCTACGATCCACCAAGAACACTCAAAAGTCAGATAAAGAAAAAAGTAGAAGTGTGAGTTCTACTATGTAGAAGTGAGAGTTCTACTACATGAAGAGTATTCTGAACTGCTGAGAGAAAGAAGAGCATTATGTCATCTTGATGTCCATCATGGGAAGACTCTAAATACAATAGAGAAGAGCCTATAGTTATCTTAGTATGTCCATCATGAGAAGGCATCAAGTAGCAAGAAGGGAGATCATAAAAGCCATCTTGGTGTCAAGTATGAGAAAGCTTCTAAGTACCTAATAGAAGAGCCTACAGTCAGCTTGGAAGCCTCTCATGTGCAGTCATCAAGTACCAAGGAGAATGATCTTCAAGGCAGTTCAACAAAGGGGTCATTCGAAGTGGTTGAGTAACCAAAGAAGCTAAACATCATGCAACACTCAGCTGCATTTCAAGGATGATCAAGCCAAGCTGCTAAGTATAGAAGATGTTCAGAGCATGAAGACATCTTAGTAGCTCAGCACCAACTCCAACAACAACAACAAACAAACAACTCAACAAAGCCAGGGCCTGAGGGGTCCTTGTCCAGAGGGACTAAATGAAGCAGGGCCAGAAGGGTCCTTGTCCTGAGGGACTAAACGAAGTTCCAAGCTTCATTGGCTTCAAGAGTTCTTAGGAACTAGAGGAGTTCCAAGGCTGGCGGCCTTGAAGGAATCTTAGTGATTCTGTGCCGCCCTTCCTTAGGTGGAAATCCTGCTAGTTGAAAGCAGAAGAGTGGATTAGGAGCTTGAGTCTCTGAACCACTTAAAACCCCTTATGTCTTTTACATTATGTCATTTACATTATGTACTATAACTGCTATGTATGTTTTAACTGATTACAACTAAACTTACTCTACGAACAATGTATGTATGATTATGAAGATATCAATGAAGGGGATCTTTTACTTATTTCGCTGTGCTTGAAAAGATTCTCATGTTTGTCATATGTTGATTATGAACACTATAATATAAACCAAAAAAGTATTTGAAATAAAAAGGATCTATTCAACCCCCCCCCCCCTTCTAGATCTATTGTGCCCTTTGGGAACTAACAAATTCTTTTCTCGAACGTATCAAGTTCTAACAAAAGTTCGTCTAGCCAGAACAATTAGCTAAGACATTTCTCAATATGATTAAACAATAGATAGGGATTATCTGTAATATTTGAAATCACCAATAGCTTCTACGAATGTGAATATCCAATAACAGTTATTCTCTAAGTATATTCTCTGAATCATTAATTCAATTTGAATTAATAAACATGCACTAACTACGAATAATCAACAATAAATTCTCAGACGTGGTCTAATCAACAATAATTAACCACCATAATAATGGAAAAGATATAACTCAAGGTTGAGTTAGGAAACTTGTCTTCCGCGTTGATTACTGCTACTCAATATACTTATTTGCGTTCATAAGACCTATAATCATAATATCGGTCTCACAATTAGCACAATAATTCACAACATGTATCACTGTAATTTACAGTCAATCTTTCTTCTAGACATATTACCACATAGTCGCATCAGTGTTTATAACCTATATAAACACTTCTCAAGTCTAACTAGTTCGGTCTGGTTGGACTTCGGTCTCATCTCGGTGTCTTGGTCACCCCTATCCGACAATTAACACATTTATTGTCAATTAAACTCGATCTCAAAGCTTCAATATTATTTTAGATAAGTCAGATATCGTTCATAATATTTTTTGGAAGCCTTTAATATTTTTCTAACAATTATTATAATTTATAATAATTTTTCAAACATTGGAATCATTTTTAAATGATTTAAATACTAAATAAACCCATCATCATTAATATTTAATAATATTAAAATATTAATGACATACTTATCAAAATATTAAAGGTATTATTAATAACTTAAAATATTTTAAATCATCAATATTCTCCTTAAATGATTTTTAAAATAATTAAATCATTTTAAACCATCACCATTAATATTTAAATATTAATGAATTTATCATCAAAATATTAAAAGTCATTAATTATAACTTCAAATATTTTAAATCATTTTTCTCATTTTAAATCATTTTTAAATCAATAAAATCAATTTTCCATCATTTATTTAATTTAATAATTAAATAAACCTAATATTATTAATATTAAATTATTAATGAAAATTTTCCAAAAATAATAAAAGTTACATTTTATAACTCAAAATATTTTTAAACACTTTATTCTTATTTAAAATAATTTTTATAATATTAAAATCATTTTCTCTAATTTATTTAATACACTAATTAAGTAAATTAAATATCATTAATATTCAAATAAATATAAATATTAATGAAAATATCCCAAATTATCAAAAGTTATTTTTCATAAATTAAAATAATTTTTAAAACCATTATTGTAATTTTTAGAAATTTATTTATATTTTTCATCATTTTCCGGGAATTAGAAAAATAAAATAATTAAAACAGTCGCTATAGGCTATAGTGATAGTAACCGTCGCTGTTGGTGTTCTTGGGCTCAAGAACACTGACAAGCCAGTGTTCAAGGGGTCATGTTTGACTCAATTTGATTCTTTGTTCATGCTTGTTCTGGGCAATCTAAGGCTTTAACTTTGTAGTATACATGTAGTACTACAATTATCCACCATCACTTTGGTCATAGAACATCACAACAAGGAAATCAGAGTCTCCAAAATCGTTATCAGACATCACCTGGGTTTTATGGGTAACCCAGAAACCCAGACAGTTTCATGGTGCCTCTTTGAAGCTCGATTTTCCTAATGTTCTGGTCATTGTATTGGTGTTCTTAAGGTTCAAACCTATAGTAATCATGTCATAGAACATAACTATAATAACAGATCAATCCAACAATATTAACATCACCAGATTCAGTCCAGTCAAACATGGTCAGAAACGATGTTCATACACTTTCTGGAAATTCCATAAAAGTGTCTTAATGATCAGATGGGCTACTTTGACCATCCATTACAATCAATATATTTGTTGTTTAAGGAATCTAAAGGCATGGATCTAAAGTCCATCTAACAGGCTACAAACTGATTTCCATAACATATCTCTTATCATCTGACATATCAAAGCGATTGAAAACGTTGTCAGACATTGATATATGATTTCTGGGTTACCCAGAAATCATCCAGTCATGCTCGATCAACAAGGTTTGACCGTTAATAACTTACAATCTGGACATGGAATGACTACGATTCCACTTCCAGATCACAGTACTCATGTCAGACTACAGTTCTAAAACTTAAAAAACCACAAAACATTAACAGGAAAAGATCTAAGGCCACTGACATATGCTTGTCAGACTACTTTAGGGTTCATGGACAGTTTTTGAAAACTTTACTTTTAAGGCCTTTGATGCTATAGATCTATGATAGATCATCATAGATCAGCTTAAAACATCTTCTAGCATGTATTTAAACACATAAACACAAAGTTTAACTAATCATACAAGATCAAAGTAGGGTTAGTGTTGTATACCTTCTTGTTTAATCTTTGATCTAAGCTCTTCTCTCACTGATCTTGATGATCTAAGGGGTATTCTTGGGACTGATACACTTAGGGATTTCGGATGTTTAGAGAGAGAGAGGGAGTTGTTTGAGAGCTAGATAGCAAATGAGCAAAATACATGAACATTCTCTCTCTTTAATCACTTATACTTGATTCTTGTGGTTAGATTTGTTGTGATGTGGCTTCAATGAGCTGACTCAAGGTGGTTGGTAATAGATCAAGAGATGAGGCAACAATTTTGGCCATAAGTCTTTTAACTTATAAGTTAAAAAAATGGCATTTTGCTCATTTCGCCCCCAAAGGGTATTTTTGTAATTTTCCTTAAAAATTTAAATGTATTCTAGTCATTTGACATAACTTCTCTTAATTCTCACAATTAGGGTTTGGTAATCTCAATTAGGGTTTCCTAATTAGGGTTTTGGGTTCCCAAATTTGAAATTAGGGTTTCCCGACTTTCGTTTAGGGTTCCTAACTATACGTTAGGGTTTTTAAACCTAAGATTAGGGTTTCTAATCCCTCATTAGGGTTTACTAATGTTGTACCCTACCCGATCAATCACTGATCAAAATTTCTATACAGTACAAATACATACTCATCAATATAATTATAATAACTGTATTTTTTGCCGAATCCCTATCTGAACTTAGGGTTAGGGTTTCTATTCTCTGTTAAGCACAACTCTACTCTTATTTTCTCAGTCAATACATAAATTGACTCATTCTCTAAACTCGTATCACAAATTCTCAGCTCAATATTTATAATCAATATCAATATTAAAAAAAAATTATTCGAAAAAATCGGATTATTCAAAATCCTGGGGTTATCACATTCTCCCCTCCTTATAAGGATTCCGTCCTCGGAATCACCACTTTCTTATTCTCTACAATCTTTTAAAGTTGTATCAACAATTCATTCTTATCAACACAATATTAATTTGTGTCTCATATTCTAACCTGTGATTTTGATCTATAAAAGAAAATAATTCACAGCAATATCTAACTCATATTTCTCGCGTAATTTAATTATTAAGTGAAATCGTTAACTATCGCCACTCCCTTTTTCCCCATTTCTCTTCGGACAGTTCCGAACCAGATGATCTGTCTGTTAGAGTTTATGCCCTAGAGGCCAATTATTTGATATAATTGCTTAACGTTTTGATATTATATTTGATTGAATAAATGAATGATTTTATTATGGTTTTATTTACTGCGTTATATAAATGTTAACATAATAAAAATCCTTAGAATAGTGATACAAATTATATAGTTTCAAGTATGTGACTTGAACATGAGATTATATAATTACAATTAGTATCATTGTTCTTAAATGTCCTTATCGAGTATCATTGTTGATGGGACAACAATGATGCATTAAGACTAATATGTGGATCGATCGATGACCAAATCTCATTGGTCATAAATATATGAGATATTAAGTCAATGCATAGGTACATGTTAGAAGAACGATGTCTTTGATGATGACCCACCATAAGAATTCTATGTGGAGCATTATGCGAAGTGTCATTAGCAATTCTTATAGTGACAATGATGTAATGGTCCTCCGACCTGAAATCACTATATTTCTACACGGGAATTTATGTACTTTTATATCATCAAATGTCAACTTTAATAGGATGGACTATAAAGGTGATTATTGGGTACATCATGAATCGTATGAGGAATATGAGTGATCTAGATGGAATATAACCATCCTATATATTAGGGGTGATATCCATAGGCCTCTTGATTGAGTAGGACTATGAAATGCATGGTCATGCTCAAATAGTGATTTGTTTCATATAGTCTACTCATTGATCAAGAAAAACTCAAATTAAATTATGAAGAGTATGACACATTCCATGACTCGAGTTTAATCTAGGATATAAAGGATAAAAGGATTAAATTACATTGAAACATTGGTCACGAAAAGGTTGCATCGAATCATCGATCTTATTATTACTTGGGTAGCAGTGATGCATTACTAGATGCCGCTCACTATTTATAATTTTATAATATGATTTTAAAATTATTGCCAACGTAATAATAACCTAGAGGGTCAAACACATAGAACGTAATTAAAAGGGAATTAATTTAAATTGTAAAGATTTAAATATGTCAATATGATTGATAGTATTTAAATTATGAATTTAAATTAATAGGATAATTTATATATATAGGTATATTAATTAAGTAAGACTTAATTAAGATATATATAAATTTGGATTTTAATAATATTAGGTTTTGATTAATTCCTCCTAACTGCCATATATATGATATATATAAGTCATTTTAGGGATTACGTCAAAATACAAAACCCTAGCCGCTCTTAGAGAGAGACTAGAGAAAACAGTTTCAAAAATCCTCATCCTTGGTGGCTAGTACCGCGATTCCTTCTTCTGCAGATCATAGGATTTATTCGCAGAGTGTTCGTAATGGATACCGTAGAGAGACGCAGCTTCGTTTGGATTAATTTGAGATTCGATCGCATCAATTCCTGCTTCATAATCGGTATAATCTTTTACACACTGAATTAATTTCTGTTTCGCATGGATCCTGTTTGGGTTTGGGATTGTTTTGTTCAATTTATTTTCCGTTGTTCATTGCTTTGATGTGCCGAAAACCCTACATTGTCGATCCACACGCAAAACGACCTTGTATCTTCTTCGGACTTGGACAATTAGGCGACATGTGTCCCTCTTGACCACAGTTATAGCAAACTCCTTTCTTCTTCAAACAAATTCCCTGGTGATTCTTCCCACAAGTTGCACATGGCTCCCCTCCTTTTCTCTTCTCCTCTGACTTATTACCCGACTGGGTATTCTCACTCCATTTTCTCTTGTTCGGATTACTACCACTACTACTACCTCCATCATTTGTCTTCTTCTTCTTCTTCTCTTGATTATAACGGGATGCAGCTTCGCTTCCCCCTTCAGCAATTATTGCCTTCTCCAACAAAGCCGCGAACGTATTAATCTACAATACAACTACTTTGTTGTATATACCTGGTTTCAATCCATTCTCAAACCTTCTCGCCTTCCGTAGCTCCGTATCCACCTAATGAGGTGCAAATCTCGCTAACTCATTAAATTTAGCAGCATATTCAAATACCGACATATTCTCCTGTTTCAATTCTAGAAACTTGACTTCCATCCGAGCTTGCATACTCGATGAAAAGTAATTCTCAAAGAACAACTTCTTAAATCTTGTCCAAGTCACCACAGCTGTACCAGCTATCGCCTGATTAGTCTCCCACCAATAATTGGCTTCTCCCTTTATCAAATAAGTTGCAAAAACTGTCTTTTGCTCTTCAGCTACTCTCGCAATATTGAATGCTTTCTCCATCTCCTTCGCCCAAGTTTGGGCTTCAATCGGATCCGTAGTCCCCTTGAATTTGGTGGTCCTATCGCTTTAAAGTCCTTAAAATTAGTCAATCTATTAGTTGGTTGTTCTCTCGCTCTCGCTCTCGCTCTCTAGAGTTTCAGTGAGTTCGTAAGAAATAATGAAGAAATGAGTTTCTATTTATAGGAAAAAGATTGAATAGTAACTAATTCATGAACGGCCCGGATTAATTCACTTTTAAACGGACGGTCCATATTGATTTACTATTAAAACTTAAAGCAACGGTCTATACTGATTTACTATTAAAACTTTAAACCAACGATCCATATTGATTTACTATTATAACTTTCCACCAGCGGTCCATATTGATTTACTATTATATCTTCAACCAACGGTCTGAAAAATTAGCATATCTCCTCATAGAATAATAAGCGAAACTTATAACAAACCCCTCTATTTATATCAAAAATTGAATAAATATTTTTCACAAATCACTCTCTTGTACTCTAGCTACTGTAATAAGCTCAGTCAATTTCTGAGGCTAAAGAAGCTTAACAAATCCCCCTATCTCCTCTTTCAATGCTCCCACAAAACATTAAACAAATCTCATCCAATTCTGGATTTTCAGCCTCAACAAGTGATCTAAGGAACTCAAATCTCTTCTAATATTGGGCTACTGAAAAGGTTTGTTATAACCTATTAAATTCAACCAAGGCATTACTATAGGAAGTTTCCCCAAATCTAATTTCTACATCTTCCACAAACTGCTTCCATGACAAATTGGAATTAGACTTAAAATAGGCAAGAAACCAAGATCCAACCTCTCCCTAAAGATGTAGAGCCACACTTCTAAACCTCATCAATTCATTTATAGGATAAAATTGGAAGAAATAATCACATTCCATTACCCAATTTTTAATATCCAATCCATTGAAAACAGAAAAATCAAAGCCAAGAGTTCTTTAACTCAGATTTCCCATAGCATAATTATGAACAGGGTTATGATCCCCATTTCATACAGTAGTACGAGTTAAATCTACAAAAGATTCAATAGGTTTTTCAGAAGCAATTCCTTTACCTTTTAGATTGTGTTGGAATTCAGTCATCATAAGTTCCATAGTACTCTGCATATTGTTAAATTTATCTCCAATAAACTCCGCTGAACGTTGTAGCTGGTGATGACTATTCATCAATTCATGTACGCGAGAATAAGTGTTGCATAATTCCTCCTCGACTGTCTCCTTCGAACGTGTTCCGACCGCCATGAATGGAAGCTACTGCCAAGGACAGGTGGCTCTAATACCATTTGTTATGAGTGTGATTAAATTGGAAACAAAAGAACAGAGAAATGGCAAGTAAAATAAAAATATGTAAGACAAGAAATGAATTGATTGATTGAAATGAGAAAAAAAGTTACAAGCTTAGAAGTTAAGCTAACAAAAAGCAACTGATTACAATATCAAATGAATCTCTCCTCCACCTCTCTGGTACATTTATAGAGCTGGAATTCTACCGCTAGCAAATAAATGACTTACCTAACTTTCCCTCCAATTTCTGTTATTATTTTGAATTGCATAACAACTTCTGATGTCATCTGCTATGCTGGCAATCAGAACTCTACTAATTGTGTTAGTTTCCATCACATAACATCTTGATGAGAGAGAGGAAGAATAAGGACAAAGAAAATATAGGCAAACTGAAGTCCAGGGAGGAGAGGGACAGAGAATATTTCCAGTACTTATGCCAAGGGAGTGGGACTGTGGGAGTCCTAGCAATGTTCTAATTTTACCAAGTCAATGTTAATAGCTAGAAATTCCTGGGCTAGTGGAAGTTAGTAGTGGATTAGTTGCAGAAGAAGTTCTATTTTTTAGGAGTTTGTTGTCAAACTCTGTTACGAGTAGTCTATAAATTCTGCACAGGAACAATGTGCAGGGCATTTGAAAATATTTAACATTTCCTGCTTATGCACTTGGAGGTTGGTTTGTCTGTCTCAAAAAACCATTGTCTTCTTTATTTTTCATTTTTACTAATTCCTTACAAAAACTAAAACTAGGAATACATGAAAAAATATTAAATTAAACACTTGCATCCAAATTCATTCTCCATCATTATCTTCTCTCATGTACACAATTCTCCTCTGCAAACAACACCTTTCGCTCTTTCTTAGAATTTTGAATTGGGTATATATCGGAGAAGGGGATATATTAATAATAAAGGTTTCTGATGGTATTGGAGATGGAGGAGGAGGATGATGGTGTTAGAGATGGAGAATGATGGGTTTATGATGGTGGGTTTCATATAATTTAACAGCTATGAAGACTAATACATGCCCAATGTTGGAGATGGTGAGCATGCGAGAGGCACATGCCCTCTTAACTGAGCCATGTCATTACCAACTCATCAATTTTGTGAAATAAAACTACACAGAATAAAAAAAACAATAATTCTAGGGGTGGCGTCCTTCTCCGATCAGTCTAGCGACCGGTATTATCGTCCGTAAAACTCTGTTTTGTATATGTATTCAAATTATACTTAAAACACTAAATTCTGTAAAAATTTCAATTGAAATAAATAATATATATTTTTTGGAAAACAATAGTAAAAAATAAATAAATAAATAAATAGACCGGTCGCTAGACCGGAGAAGGACTGTCGCTGGAGAAGGACTTAAAAAATTCCAGGTGTACACCTTTTTAAACGCCTGTTAACGGAAACAGTAAATTACAAGAAAAAAAATTAGTTTTAAGGATGTAACTACATTAAAATTTAGATGAAGAACCCAAGTTCAAAAAGTTAAGTGCAAAATAATTAATTTACCCAATACGAAAATGATAAATTCTCAGTTTACATTCACACACAGCCTGTCTGAGAGGAGTGTAGTATTAAAATATCAAATATCACCTTTAACAACAAACCAAATAAAAATAGAAGCAGATCAGAATACATAGACTTGTAGAAGAGGGGAAAAAACAAGGAAACAATGTCACTAGTATTTTCTCCCCTGCAGATTTGGTATAATAATTAAGAGAGTCAAATGGAACAACGGGAGAAGGTCCATAGACTCTTTTTTTTCTTTTTCTTTTTCTGATCGAGATGTGCAGAAGCAATGGACAGAGACGCGAAATCACTCCAGATCCTTTCATTTCTTGCTAGGAGAAGATAACCGGTGCTTTGACCATTCATCCAAGGCTTTGCGGTGGAGCGCATTCATTCTAATATAAGGCCGTTTTTCATGGATTAACTTCTCAGCATTTTTCCAATCTTCAGCCACGCCTAGAGCTACTAACAGTGCACACATCACTGCAACACTTCTACCATGACCTGGAGGAAGCAACATACATGAAGTGAGAAAACAAATACCACAGATTCTAATTTTCATCAGTAATTAAAAAAAAATGCATGTTATTGGAAATGCCATGCATACATTCATTTAAAAATTTTCTGGAACAGAGAGACGAATCAAATCTGCAAAAAAGAAATACAAAAAAAAATCCAGAAAAAACTTCAAAAGCAGCCAGGCTATGGAATGGTTTTCATCATTGTTTACGGTGTTATATTCAGTCTTTTCAAAGATACGTTATTGCTTTGCGTTTTGTCCCAATGTTTTAAAATGAGAACTCAATAGTGCATATGGTCCAGGAAGCTATATAATAGAATTTTAAGATAATTTTTCCCCTAAATTACTCCTTCGAACTTGTTGTATTAAACAAAAGAAAATCCCACAAAATTTGCATTCACCAATAACTTGCATAGGCACACAACCTAGGCTTTGCAGGGCTGGTAACACTAAGTCCTGCAGCTGTGAGCTAAAACTAATAGAGGCTGAATTGAGCTCTCACCATTGGTTCACAAGATACAAGTTCAACAAATATCATGAAATATCATGAATAATAAGGTTTCAACAAATACATCAAGTTCCAGTGGTATCCCTTTTATTAGATTGCTCTTTGTTTGTTTTCTTCAAGTACTCCACCTTATTTTCGCAGACGTCAAAAGAGATTTAATTTTAATTAAACAAGCAGATGTGACTGGTAATGATTGAACTTCAGCTGTAATATTTGGTTTGAAATTGGGCTCAAGCTGAGTTCATACTATAGTTTCCTTACTAGTTTCAGTTTCAGCTAGTTTCAACCATCTCATAATCAAATGTTATGCAGCATATGCCATCCCGAAGTCTCATTGTGCCAGAATCACTTTCCAACCAGAATTCCCAAGTGGGTGAAGCTTTTGCATAATGGAAGAATGCAAGTCATGTAAATAGAAAAAGCAGAGAAAAGGTATTGAAAATATATCTTTGTATAATGGGGGTCAACATGTATAATGCCATCAAATGAGATAATTGACAACAACCAAAACTTTCTTTATATTTCGTTTCTAGGAATTGAAACTTCACGTGGGCAGAAAATCACGATTCACATGTCTCCATTAAAGCAAAGTTGTTCAAGTAAAATATACCTAAAGAACAAAACTTTAAGTTTGTATGGATAGCAATCACCAGGACTGGAAAAAGAAGAATACAATTCAGTATTTTTTTTAAAAAAAGTGTTTATAGTTAATTTAAACAAAAAGGAAAAGATACTAAAGGAATGTAATAAAAACACAACAAAATCTTTTCTTCCTATAACAAATAGAACTTAAGGAGAAGGTAGAAGAAGAAGAAAAGAGAAGTTATTGGAAGAGCATATTCTTGTTTCATTTTCTATTTGTTTTTATAGTTAATTTTAGCCCCAAGTACGGGGTATAAAAGAGCATATTATAACACCCAGGTCGATTGTTATGATAGTCGAGCTTGCTAATTTTTCTTCAAACTAGGTTGTGAATTTAGTTATAGCTGATGCCAAAAACCAAACATTTAACACGGACACCGTGCCATGTCACGGTGTGGTATCAACCAAGTCTGAATTCGGAAATTAAAATAGCAAAAGAATACATAAGTGCTAAAACAATTACATTCCTATTGACTTCCATTCAGCATCCCCTCAATGTTTGTTTTCTCTCCAGTGTAACATTCACCCTGTCTCTCCATTGTCCTCCATTTCCTTTTACTCATCCATTTTCATCCATAGATTGCTTCATGTGAGCTAAGTGTAATAAATAAGGTTCAAGAATTGTACAAAGCATACATGTGCTCCATGTCCGACAATGTGCTTACTTATTGGTTCCACAATATGATCCTAGGAAGGACAGATAAACGGATTAGCCCAACTACAGAAATTACTCATGAATTCGTTTCTAATTAATATCCAACAAATCAAGAATTTCATTTTTGACAGAGACTAAAATGGAAAGCAAAGAAGTGAGGTTATACCTCTGTAATGTGAAATGAACTTACTCCTAAATCCTAATGAACTCCCAATGTCCTAGAATACTTGTATGCTCTCAATCTCACACTTGATAAATCTCAGCAATGGCAATTGGAGAAGGAGAGTCCATATATATAGAAAACCCAATACACAGATTTTGCAATTTTCCATTGAATCAAACCCATGGATTGAAGGATTGCATGAAGGTTAACAAGGAGTTGTTGGATGGTAGTTGATAATCATCATAATCACCACTCCCCCCATAATCATCACCTAGAAAAGCTTGGAAGAAGAAAGAGACAATAAGCCTTAGCCTTTTTGGTGATTCATGTGACTAAAAAAATGAGACCAAATGGGACACTAGTTTTGGGACAAGCCAATTATCTCAGCATTCTTGCAACATTTATACTCATTCCTACTCTTATGTTATATTTTATACACATCTCAATCATACATTAGTTATAACTTAATGTCACAATATGATTTAATATTTTAAGGTAGTAGATGTTATGCAACATACATATAATCCATGTACATTTTATTTTAATGTATACTTACCTACACATCGTCAGATAGATATTTCATAATGTATTTATAACATATAGTTCCAATATGCTTAATCACATTGATTCATACAATATAGTTTCATGAGACTTAATATAGGGTTGTTATATATAGTCACATAAATGTTACACTACACTATATATAGTATAGTTGTATTTTATATTTTTAATTATTGCCCACATGCATAATAATCAATATAATTTTATTATATTAATAACTTACTTATTTGTTTTATGTCAAATAATTAAATTATTCACTTCCTTGATTAATTACCACCAATATTAATTAATCCATTCCTCCTTAGTTAATGCATTTATGGATCTCCATAACCATTAATTATCTATAAAATTCTTATTATATTTATAGACATATTACTAACAATATTAATCACATATTATTAATTAATTATCATTATCAATTAATTAATATTCTACACTGACCATTAACAATTAATATTAATTAATTGCTAACTTAATAATTCCTTCGTCGATTAATATCAACACAACGTACTTTTATCATATGGTTTATTAATATCACACATATCACATAAGTGTTCCATTTTATTTCTAAAGTAGAAAATTAATTTTCTCCAACTACCACTGGCCTTGAAATTGCTTGATTTATCTTCTTGAGACGCCAGCGCTGGTTGCGTAAATACCACAGCGATGTCAAGACTGATTTAGCTTCAAGCCAGTGTCAATCTCCATCGTCAAACTCGTTTTACACGACATGAATTAATGTCCACTAGAGTGATATTGCCAATCTAAGAGTGTATTCATTACTTATATGAAATCACATGATCAAACACGATTAATCATCCTAATTCCCTTTTTAACTTGCTTAGTGAATTTCCTCATTTCACATTATGCCACACAAGGCATTTCACAATTCTCATTGTAAAACTTCACAATACGCATTAATCTATTGCTAAACAATTGATTTAATCAACTTACAACACATTAACACTTAAATTCACATAAATATTATTTCTATTAATATATTCATTTAATAATACGTGGAAATTCTCGGGTATTACACCTATTATGCATTCTGATAATTATAGTTAAAACTGAATTATGTCCTATAACTCACTATTTGATTCTAATCAGGCTAGGAGAACATAGAAAAGAAAATATGATTGGTATGCAACAAATTTTATCACCATATAGTCTAAAATTATTTCATCCAACCAATTTTTATAGATAACTGGCGATGGAAGAATAGAAAGTCGCGGGGCAATGAAATTTCTATTGCATAGCATGTCGGTAGACGAGTACTTAAGGACCCATGTAGCCAATAATTCAACTAGACAATTTTGTGTAAGAGAGAAGCTTTTTGTCCACGAGGATTCACAAAGTCAATGAGCTCTTTCACCCTCTGAGCTCCTCAGCCGAACAAAGATAGTTATACTGCTATAGGGAACAACAAATTGACTCTTTTAACTATATGGAGCTACTCAGAATAAAGTTTTACCACAAGCAGGACCAAAACAAGTAAATGGAATCTACCACTATTGTAATTAGGTTACATAAACAAAGTCCGAGGAATATGGTGTAAGAGCCAGATTCTAAAAGAAATCCTTTCATATATAGGTAATTTTGGCCCAATTACGAGGATTGGAACCAGAAACCTTGAGGTTTATATAGTGAATTATACAACAGACATCTAGACATAGAAAAACTTCCAAAGGGAATTAATTAAACTGCTGCTAATCTACCAACTGTAACTAGCCAAAATCATAATATACAAAATTCTGAGGGCCCAAGAAGAAAAATAAACATAAACTCATGACTAGCTCCTGAAGAAATTGTTTGAAGTAGCGAGAGAAGACATTATCTGTATTAGTATGAGCCTAAAAAAGAAGGTTCAATCATTTTAACCCAACAAAAAAAATATAGAAGTACTCCCTCCGTCCCAAATTAACTGCTCAGTTTTGACTTTTTTAAGTCAAATTGACTATTTTTAGAATTAATAATTAAGCATATATAAATATATTTCTAAAATTATAAAAATTAGGATTAGTAATAAATTGTATATACTTTCTTTTGGTTAATTTTAAAAATGGTCAATTTGACTTTAAAAAGTCAAAACTGAGCAATTAATTTGGGACGGAGGGAGTATAAGATTAGGTAGAATAGAAATGGTTTAGTAAGTTCTCAATCCCAATTACGAAGTGTATAACATTTCATTCTTTTGTGAAAGTAGTTACTATGTATTGATAATTTGATATACAAATTCAAGTCTCAAGATTGAGTATAGAACTTAATTAGCTCTATGATAATTCCCATGTAAAAGCAGCTACAGCATCAGTCTCAACGAGGAGGATGCCAAAACAGAACCAGAAAAAGTGGTCAAGGACAGTTAACTTAGAATGGAATTTGTATCCAATATGTTTCCAACAATTTATCAACTACACCAGCAAAGTGAAACAAGAGTAAAAGTATTATGAACTAATGAAAAGATAAACCGCAAAAGATAGCATCACAAAAGCACATTCACTCCACTAATAGCATAGGAAAACTACAAAATGAATTGTAAAGTTCAAAAATCATACCATAAGCACAGTGGACGAAAATTGGTGTTTTTTGAGTTCTTTTTCTACAAGCCCACCGAACAGCGGATTCAATCTCAGGTGGCTGTGGTGACCTTGTATCCCAAGTTGGAACACACATATAAGCATGACCTGTAAATTCCATTTTCCTTGGCAACTCACAGGTGCAATCAATAATGGCAGGATTACCAGGTGGCAATTTCTCCAAAGAAGAAGGCCACCCTCCAACATACAAACCCTCACAAATCTTACTATAAGGAGCCTCCCCACTACTCAATCTTCGCAATGCCGAAAATCCCCGGACAAAAAACAAGTAGGGGCTAAACATAATCAATGACCAAATAGGGAAGCTCCCATCTGAGCTCTTCCCCAAAAGCATTGGAAGATTTATGGATGGGTGAGAAGCTATTGAGACCAAAAACGATACCAAAGATGCATATAAAAAGGGAATTCCTAACAAATTGAAGCCAAGGGTTCTAAGATATGCAAATAACATGAATAGAACTGTTGCTTTAATTGCTACCAGCACAGATAATCCCACACCCAACATTTCTTGATTCAAAAGAGTATACAGAAAAACCTAGATAAAGTTCGAAATTTATGAACTTTTGACTTTGGTTTCTTAAATTCAAAAGGATATATATAGAAAAATTAAGATAAAGTTCGAATTTGACGAACTTTTGACTTGGGTTACTTAAATTCGTTCCAAAAAAGCAGATTAATCGGATTAACAGAGCGTGTCCACTAAAATTATAGAGAACATAAATCTTCAAGAGAAGGAAAAGAATCGTACAAGTGGAGGAAAGAAGGAAAATGTACCAAACTGTTAACAAGTTAAAAGTGCAGACCCTCAAGATATTGGTATAGGTTCAAATAAGTAAATCGAGTTATGTGGGATAAATTGATAGTCCTTAGAAATCTATAGTTGTTAGAACTCAATTGAAAGGAAAGAAATCAATTAAGTTATTTTAATGTAAATATTAGTTTTGTGATATATATATATATATATATATATATATATATATATATAGGAATTAATCCACAATAACCTTTATGCATGGATCTTTATCTTAACAACCTCTCTTTTTAGGCATATTGATTAACTTATTGGAAGAATGAGATTGGATATATTTAATATCAATATTTGTGACAATTTCTAGGTTTATTTAAATAAGAGGGCCCACATTTTAACATATTATCGATATAGTTAAACAAAATAAATATTTAATATTAAAATATTACAATAGAAATACATCTTGTCTTAGAACTTTACCACTTTTTTTACGCATTTCTCCATTATATATCATGACTCAGCAAATTAAAATAGAATAAAAAAATAAAAATAATATTAAAATATTTCGGCCGGTACAAGTTATACAGGCTTACCTCTTTTTTTTTTCCTACACATTGATGCTTTATATGTCATGTCTATTCTTAATTTTATTATTAAGATATTCTACTTTAGTTGATATATAGTTGTAGTAATATTTTAGTTTTAAAATGTACCAAGTATAAAAGTTGTTAAATAAAATTTTATTAATTTTAATTATAAGATGCCATGGATTAATTTTAAAAATTAAAGTGAATTTTTAGGATAGGGTAAAAATACAAATAAAAAGATAAAAATAGTGTTTAGTTATATAGTAATTGAAAAAGTGTTTCTAAACGAATTTAAGTTATATAGTAATTGAAAAATAAATATCAGTCTTTAATAAAATATAAAATATATTATAAAATTGTAATTTTATTATTAAGCAATTCTTATAATATATTACATCTTGTTAATAATATATTACATCTTGGTTATTACATTCTTATAAGAATTGCTTAATAATAAAATTAATAATAGACATGACATATAAAGCATCACTGTGTAAAAAAAAAAGGTAATCCTAAATTACAAGTTATACTTTGTAAAATATTTTATTATTATTTTTATTTTTTTAGCCATTTATTTCATGTTAAACTCTCCTTTTAAAATAGAAATAAATGGCTAAAAAAATAAAAATAATAATAAAAGGAGAGTTTATAGGTGTTCATCTATAATAAAGCCGGTACAAGCTGTATTTTCTAGGTGTTCATCTATTTTAAAAGGAGAGTTTAACATGAAATAAATGGCTAAAAAAATAAAAAAAATAATAAAATTTACTACAACTTGTACCGGTTTACCCTTTTTTTTTTTACACATTGATGCTTTATATGTCATGTCTATTATTAATTTTATTATTAAGCAATTCTTATAAGAATGTAATAACCAAGATGTAATATATTATTAACTAAGATGTAATATATTATAAGAATTGCTTAATAATAAAATTACAATTTTATAATATATTTTTATATTTTAATAAAGACTGATATTTATTTTTACAATTACTATATAACTTAAATTCGCTTAGAAACACTTTTACAATTACTATATAACTAAACACTATTTTTATTTTTTTATTTGTATTTTTACCCTATCTTAAAAAATTCACTTTAATTTTAAAAAATTAATCTATGGCATCTTATAATTAAAATTAATAAAATTTTATTTAACAACTTTTATACTTGGTACATTTTAAAACTAAAATATTACTACAACTATATATCAACTAAAGTAGAATATCTTAATAATAAAATTAATAATAGACATGACATATAAAGCATCAATGTGTAGAAGAAAAAAAAAAAGTTTCTAAACTTGTAATCGGTAAATATTTTAATATTATTTTTATTTTTTTATTCTATTTTAATTTGTCGAAACATGATATATTGATATATTATGGAGAAATGCTAGTAAAAAGGTTAATAAGTACATCGCATTTGCTGTAATATTTTAATATTAAATATTCATTTTGTTTAACTATACCGATAATATGTTGAAATGTGGGCCCCTCTTATTTAAATAAGAAACCGATAAAAAAAATGTCACTACTTTGGTATTAAATATATCTCAATCTCAAATTTCCAATAAGTTAATCAATGGTCCGAAAAGAGGTTGTTAGATATAAGATCCATGGCAACCCACATGGATGGATTCCCATATATATATATATATATATATATATATATATATATATATAGGTAGTGTCTTCCGTGTATCTAGCACTATATGAATTGTGGTATTTATCTTAAATTTTGAACGGCCCAGATAATTTATTATGGTGAGCGAGAAATTCAAAATCAGTTGTATTTTGTTAGATAAATATAGGCCAATGATCCATAACATGTATTTGCTATGGATCAAAAACTAGCAAACAGTGTATGTACATCAGATTAAAAAAATTGGATTCGTTGTCCGCTAGAACTTCTAGCGGACTGGAATAATATAAGTAAGCAAACCCTTCAATTGGCAAAAAAAAAAACTTCAAATTTTGCATAGAAGCGTATTTGATTTGTATTATTCATCAACTTAATCAACGTTTAAGCGGTGAGTTTTTCGAATTAGAAGGTTAAGGGACATTGGTTGAAAGTTGTGACCTTCCTTGCTTTGTAGTGTTAGAAGTATCCATTTGTGTAAAACTTGTGTGGTTCATATCATGATGCTTTTACCTCTTAGCTTTAAGGTTCTTGTATAAAAACAAAACCAAATTTCAAGCGATGTTACTGCCTCTTTCATGATCTAAAATTTTAAGATGTTTTTGCTTGAACAATCATTTATTTCCTATGAAGCATCTTAAAGGAAAAAAGAAATAATTTATCAATTCAGGAGTGATGGAATGTGGAGTTGATGTATCCCTTAATTGGAGTTATTCAAGAGTAAATTGTTTGACGCGGAGTGAACAATGTTACTATAATGAAATATTGAATGCTAATTTGTGATTAGAGAATTCTAAGAGGTTTACAATCTGATTGCCACATGACGTGTTGGAATTTAGACGATTGTGGTGTATATTATTTGTGGTTGCTGATGATTTATTTGTGCAGGGGTTTCTGGCATACACTAGCAGTTTTTGTGTAGTGGTTTCTGGCCTACACTAGTTGGATAAAACGATCACTTTGTACGAAATTCACTACTGCCTAGTTGTGAATTAGATAAGTTTTAGCATACCAGAACCATCAAATAGAAATACATGTTGGGTAAAAAAAAAATCCCGTTGGGTAAATGCAAATTGATAATCTGTAGTCTAGTCATTGAATTTAATGAGTTTCCCAGTCTTAATTTATGGGATCACACCATTTTTGCTTGGATGCTATTACCATTGTAGCAATGCTGTTTCATTTTCGTTTCTTGAAAGCATCAATTTCAAAAATGTAATAATTCAGAATTTTAAATTGTAATTTTTAAATATTTATTGAATTATATAAATATTTAATGGATGTGTTTATTGTTGAATAAATATTTGTTTAATTTGATTTGGTTAATTATTTGTTAAATAAATAATTAATGAGTTAAGAAAATTAATTATTATGAAATAATATTCTAATTTAATTTAATAATTAAATTAGAGAGTTGATAGGGATTAAATGGATTATTATAATGTCTAATTTAATTTGGTAATAAAAGTGTGACAAATAACTATGTTATAAATGGGTTATTAAAATAAATTAAAGGAGTTTAATTTAGTTTTTACCAAACAATGATTAAAGATATTAAGTCTTTAATTTTTAAGGATTTTTGCCAAACAAAGTCTTATGGCTTTTGATTTTTAATTTTTAATTTTTAATTTTTAATTTTAATTATAACAAATAATATAAATAATATATAAATAATATATATTAAATTATGGTAACTGATAATTTAATAGGGACATTAGTAAGACGTCGGTTTTAGACGTTTGAAAGTGTGTGCGTTGAGTTTATTTTACGTAAAAAGTATTTGGTCTAAAGCCTGAGCCTAAGAAGAAAGGGAAGTTGTCAGAAAAGATTATAGAGAATTGAGAGAGACTAGTGTGACGCCCCCAAAACAGGTATACATCACCCATCTTGAGTCGCCAGATACAAGGTACTGAATACAAATATAACTTAATTATACAACAAAGTGTAAAATACGACAAAAACATAGAATATGAGTTTTAATACAAATATTGTCATCTAGATAATATCCACACTCAATGGTGTCCTCATTACAATTATTATCACACTATTTCACGAATAGTGAGGACTACTAATGCACCATCTAGGATCATCACTCTGTTCTCCCGACTAGTCACATGATTACGTTCTCATTTCACGAAGAGAAACGAAGGAAAGAAAGGGTGAGCTCAACTAGCCCACTAAGAAATTATGACTAAGATAATGCGTAATAAATTATCATTAGTCTTCAATGTGTTAAAACCGATAAAATATAATAAACATCAAGTTTAATCTGCGATTGGAACAAGCAATCCATTAGAAGAGTCAAGTAGAGAATAAAATCTACTATCTTCTATGATTTAAAAGGTTTTCATCAACTTTATCATTTGAGACTCGACAATAAATAAAATCGAATCATCCATACTCCACGGCCAAGGATATTCATGTAATCATCAATGATCGTGACTATATTAAGAATAATCCTCAGTCATAATCATACCAACAACCGTCCCACCAATGAACTATAGGCCAATGAGGACTTTTACCACATCATTCATCACATTACTACGTCATGATTATCTAGAATAATCCTCGGTCATAATCATACCAAGTCCATCTATGCACGTAAGCCAAAGATGACTTTCAACATAATATAAGCATGAGGATGATGACAATTTAATAAAACAGGTTCAAGAATAAATTTTAAAGATTTATAAGTTAATTTATCCTGAACTCAATAACGTCCAAATTGTCAACATGATACTGCTTTGTGCAGTAAAATTCAAGAATGCTCAGAAGAATATTTTCATGAAAAGATATTGGATGAAGCGCAAATGTAAGACCCCGAATTTTATGAAATAAAAGTATTCAATTTTTCTTATAATTACAATTCAGTAAATGTTTAAATTGATAAAAGTTTAAAGTTAAGGGTGACATATATAAAATTTTCAAAATACGCAAGTGGTTATAGAATATTCTTGTTGTCGGGGAATATTCGTTTGGTCGTAGAATATTCTTGTTGTCAGAGAATATTCGTACGACGGCGCAACCATTTGTGGGCCCCATAACGAATAACTGTCGGATGAAGAAAACGACAAAATTTAAGTTTTTATAAATAACGGCGTAGTTGTTACCGTTAACATTGTTGGAATACCCGGTAGTTAAAATACGAATGTCGCTGTGTTTGCACAAAGAAGCGCACCCGCTTTTACACAGTATTTTTAAAAAACTGATCCTTACGTAAGAAGGCACTACTCAATAATTGTTACAGTAATTACTGTTCAATATTTTATTTTATTGATTCAATAATTGCTGCGTTGATATTTTATATTATTGTTATTTCAATAATTGTCACTGCACAGTATCTCCATTATCATATCAATAATTCATATTATTTGAATAATATTATTAGATAGCATTATTGGCAATGTCTAGAAAGTTCTGTCAAGGAGAGGTTTGGTCACCTAATTGCACGCCAGTAAGAAGAAATCCTTATCGGAAAGCCCCCTCTTTTCTGGGAACTGCCTGGTTGTCATTATTGTGATTCTGTAATATTATTTGTGAATAATTAATTATTGATTTATATGATAAGGAAATATTTATTTTATGTGGATATAAATGATGGATATATTTATTTTTATGTGGATAAAATGAAGGAATTAATGCTGAGGTGTTTTATCAAGATTATTTTGTCATTGTGGAGGTATTAAAATCATCCTTTTTTGGATTTCGGATATTTTTGGTTTGGAATTTGGAAAAACTCAAAGCTACAAAGTTGTAGAGAATTCGATTTCAGGCAGAATGGACATAAAATTTGTATTTTTCTGATAAACAGGCTATTTTCTATGAATTACTGAAGTTTGGAAAAATAAAATAATTTTTATTAAAATTGGGTGGGACCCACTTTTGATTTTTTAAAACATGGGCTGCTAAATTTTTTTTCAAAATTGGCAGGCTGGTGGCTGGTCTTGGTTGGTGCGTAGAATTGATTTTAGAAATAATATTATTTTATTATTTTAGTCTCATTTGGCGTTCTAGCATTTTCCTATAAATATGTAATGAGTGGGTTTTTAACCCATGAATTATGTTTATATGGCTTGTTATCTTGTTAGTTTTTGGGTACTTTCATGTTATTTTTGATAGGGTTTACGTTTGTTGTAGGTAATTCCGACTCATGTAGCAATTGGGAGTATTTGAGTACATTTTGGAGCAACTTGTGAAGTCTGACTACCTAGCACGATTGCTACCGAGGTAAGTAACTCTTGAGCGGAGCGCTACTGGGAGGAAAAAAGTCTTGACTATCTAGCGCGAGCCTGTTGTGTCAAGAGACCTGTCGAGCGCGGACCGTGCTACTCGTGGCGTGGAGAAGTCTTTGGCGAAGCTAGCCTTGGCCTTATGCGAGGCATCAAGTCGGCGCGGAATGCATGTTGGTCTGTGATGAAGAAGGAGGCAAGTCGTGGTGAATGGAAGGAGTCTCTCTTGTGTAGGACTTAGAGATGGATTAGGAGTCATGGCAAAAGGAGGGGATAAAGGCTGATCAAAACAGACTTGGAGAGCATTCAGATCATACCATTTAATTCAATTACGTGAAGAAGGATTTGGAGAGAGCAAGAATTGGAGGAACGAAGAAGAAGAGAAAATTCACGAAGATTTCAGAATCGAAGCTGAGGAGGGTGGTGTATTATTATTCTTCTCTAATTTCTATCTCTGTAATTGGGATGATGTTTCCTTTAATTTATTCAATGTTTAATTCATTTATTATGGGCTAAATTATTTGTTAGGCTTTTAATGGATCTCTAAGTGGAACGATGATTGTGTAACCTTGGTTTTCAGTTTAATATATGTGACGCCCCAAAAGTAGGTCCATTCCATCCAACCCATTCTGAGTCGCCAAATACATGGTACAGAAAACAACTACAACTTTATTACAACAATTGTCGTGCAAAAATACAACAACTCATGTGTTGTGAGTTTTGATACAAATATATATATCAACTGTGACTCTTGACACCAACTTGAGTAGCACGTCACCATAACATCTTACATAAAGGTATAGTCAAAAACTGTTTTAGAAATTAAAATCTTTGGGAAGTGCTCAAGGAAACCTTCGTACATGGGAGACCATGCGTCTAGGTTATGATAGATATCATATGGCCACAGAATTATCCTTGGTTAACCCAATAGACCCCAAAGAAAAATGAGAAGATTACTATCATATTCTTCCCAATGGTGTGTCTTCTCTTGACACATCATTATCTCCACCGTCTCTAATTGAGAATTATACTTTAAACAAACACCAAGATCATATAGGTAGTGCGCGTAGATATACTCAGTAAGTGGATGTGCACAACCCTATCTTATAATGACACGAGGTTGTATGTCATTAGACATCTTGTAAGATACTGGCAAAACACCCTTCCAAAGTTGGGTTCACCTCACCCTATTTGATTCACCAAATATAACTACTAAATGTTGACCACCGCTTCTATTCCCTCATTACCCCGCCAAACCCGCCTACTACACTCTTATTACTGAAAGGAATTGTGAAGCATGTAAGGGTGAAGCACAACTAGCCCAGTAAAGAATATCATGACTAAAGATAATTAAATTATCAATAGCCTTCAACAGTAATAAATTAGAGATTTAGAACTTATGGTAGATGATAAAAATTTTCAACCATAGTTGCAGCGGAACGAGAAATCCATTAGAAGAGTCAAATAGACTATAAAGTCTATTATCTTCCACGTTAAAAGTCCACCAACAATGTTTTATCCCCAACAACATCAATCAACAGTTCCTTTCCACAATCATATGAATAATTCATAATCATAATTGTGATTCTAAATTCCTCTTCGCATCCAAGACGAAGATAATTTTCATCACCTGTCTTTACCTAAAACATCAAAGATCATGGTTATACCAAATCACAGTTCCTGTTCATAATCATACTAATAAATTCATCTTTTCACCACGGCCAAAGATATTCATCAACAGTTCATCTTTGCACTACATGCCAAAGATATTCAACAATAAGTCAACTTTGCACTACGGGCCAAAGATATTCAACAACAGGTCATCTTTGCACTACGGACCAAAGATATTCATCAATAATTCATCTTTGCACTACATGCCAAAGATATTCCTCAATAGTTCATATTTGCACTACAGGCCAAATATATTCATCAATAGTTCATATTTGCACTACATGCCAAATATATTAATATCTCAAAGAAATATATAATCATTTCAAAATTTATATAAACAATAATTATAACCATGTTGATCAATTCACCTTTGCACTTAAGCTAAAGATATTCAATTATAAATTCAATGTTCATGATCATACCAGTCATAATTCAACTTTTCACTACTGGCCAAAAAGAACCCTAGTCATGATCATACCAATAATCTACCCATCTTTACACTCCAGTGAAAGAGAATTTCAACATCAGGGTTATAAAAATGTTATATATGATAATAAAATCAATATAATCAATACATAGTTTTAATCTCCAGAGTAATATTCATAAATCAACTATAATTTGGTTAGAAAAAGAAACCAATTTTGTAGTGAATAATACCCGTGAATAGTAACTCATGAATAGTAACTCGTGAATATTAACTCATGAATAGTAATTCATGAATAGTAACTCATGAATAGTAACCCGTCGTGAATAGTAACTCATGAATAGTAAATCGTGAATAGTAACTCATGAATAATAACTCATGAATAGTAACTCGTGAATAGTAACTCGTGAATAGTAACTCATGAATAGTAACCCCGACATGAAAAAGTTTTAAATTTGATAAAAATTTCCAACCAATATTTTGGCATAATGATATTGAAGAAAATATCATTTTAAGAAGAATATAACACCCCTTACTATCCCTTACAATCCCTTACTATCCCTTATCTCAAAAAGAGCAAGATTTACATTTGGAATAACGAAACGAACTTGCACCGTATAGTAACACTCAAGATATCAAAATACTCACAAGAATACACTCGATAATATAGAGAGAGAAATAGAGAGAAAACTTCAGTTTCTGGTGTATTTTTCAATTATAACCTAAACACCCTATTTATAGGAAAATGTTTAGAACACCAAAGCAGAAAATTTAATATAATATTAATATATATTATTAAGTTTCCTACGCCAACCTTTGTAGATCTGAATTCAGCCATTAATGTCACATGTTAGACCCACTTAACTCACCAAAAACGTTTTCTTTGAAAAAAATAATTAAAACTTCCAAAAATCAATTATTTCAGAACTTCAATAATTCATAATAAATAGCCCCTTTGTCAGAAAATTCGAGTCTCGCTTCTTTTTTTAGGAAATTCCATTATCTACAACTTTACAGAAGAAAGTTTTTCCAAATTCCAAACAGAAATTGACCGAAATCCACAAACGGGCGATTTTACAGGATATAATCAAATTTCAGTCAACAAATGGGGTCCATTGACACACAAAACATGTGTTAATCATTTAATGCAACAAAAATACTCTTCCTCCTCATATACTCATATATCCCGCATTCATTGTAAAAATATCATCATTATTCTATTATAATAATATAATAAAATATTATTTTATTAGAAAAGATAAAATATCGATTTTCAACAATTGTCACTTTAAAAAATTTCTCCATCTATAACCACATAAAACGAATATTTTCCTTATCATATTAATCAATAATTAATTATTCACAAATAATATTACAGAATCACAATCATCGATAACCAGCGGGTTCCTGGAAAAGAAATGGCTTTCCAATAAGAATTTCTCCTTACTGGCGCGCAATTAGGTGACCAAACCTCTCCTTGACAGAACTTTCTAGACATTGCCAATAATGTTATCTAATAATATTATCCAAATAATATGAATTATTGATCCGATAATGGAAAATATTTGTCTTAGTGATAATTATTGAAACAACAATAATATAAAATATCAACGCAAACAATTATTGAATCAATAAAATAAAATCTTCGAATGATAATTACTGTAACAATTATTGAGTAGTGCCTTCTTACGTAAGAATCAATAATTGGTGCAATCTGGTGTCACTCTTTGGCAACAACGCGTGTATTCATCGTGTTTTTAACCACCGGTATTCCAACAAAGATAATCTGTAATAACTACGCCATTATTTGTAAACAACTTATACTTGTCATTTTCATCATCCAATCGCTTTTTAGTTATGGGGCCCACAAAAGGCTACATACGTCATTATGAATATTCCCAAGCGAAAGAATATTTCACGACCAAATGAATATTCCCCGACAACAATGAGTATTTTATAACCACTTGCGTATTTTGAAAAAAAATTCATATATCACCCTTAACTTTAAACTTTTATCAATTTAACCATTTACTGAATAGTAATTATAAGAAAAATTGAATACTTTTATTTCATAAAATTCGGGGTCTTACAATATAGCTATTATGCAGTTTATCTATATTAATTGGAGCTTGAATTTATGAATTGCTTGATCAACAATTTTATGTGGATTTGTATGCACTTGAGAGAGGAAATATAAATCTAGACCTAGTTAATATAACATGTGTCATGAAATTTGTGAATAGCAAATTATTGATTATTGTTGAGGTAGAGATATGCTTGACATCACATGTAATCGTGAAGAGAACTTGGAATTAAACCTTGCTTAATTGGAATTCATATAGAGATATAGTGAGCTGATTAATTAAGGTGTTTGGCTTAATTCTATCTTAATTATGGATTTGGGTTAATATGGTATTAATATATTGAGAGGTAATTAATACTACTTCTATGTTCTTGATTAATAAGCTGGGATGGTGAGTTAAACTGGAATAAGGTGATACTAATCAGAGGGGTGCTTAGATTGAAGTTATTAGCCTAATTCTCCAATACTTGTTTGAAAATCCCGATTTAGTGTTTGTGGGTATTAAGTTGATTTTTGAATGATTGTGATAATTTCTATATAAACTGGAAATTGATTAGTTTAATAAAATTTGGATTGGTAGGAAATTGGTAGTTGCAAGGGAAATTTGTGTTAAATCTCTGACGGAACAATACTTTACTTATTATTATATTACTTGTTGACCACGTATACTTGCGTGTTCTGCGTATATAGATTTTACCCAACAAGTTTTTGGCGTCGTTGCCGGGGATTTAAATACAGACTATTTTTTTATATTTGCAATATCAGTTTAATTAGTCCAGTTTTACTTAAACATTTTTTGTTTTGTTTTGTTCTTCGAATTTAAGGTTTTTGATATTGGTTTATGCAAACTCAATCAAAAAATCCAGACTTGCTTCCTTTTGAGGACGACATCGATAGAAGGTTTCAGAGGTTAAGTAAGTGGATAGAGGAAACAAGGGACGAATTCGAAAACTCTGAAAAGGAAGAAGAAATGGCTGCCGAAGACCAGAAAGCGTTGAGAGATTTTGCAACACCCAAGGTGACTGAGCTGCAGTCTAGTATCACCAGGCCTGCAATAGCTGCAAACACATTCGAAATCAAGCCTGGGACAATTCAAATGATCACGAAATTGATGCGATTTGGGGAATGGCTAATGACGATCCGAATGATCATCTAATCGATTTTAAAATATCGACACCTTCAAGTATAATGGGGTGTCGGACGAAGCGATTAAACTTTGTTTTCCCATTCACTCTGCGGACAAAGGCGAAGAGTTGGTTACACTCTCTACCAGCAGGTTCGATAACGACGTGGGAGGACCTGGCTCAGAAATTCTTAGCAAAATTCTTCCCACCTACAAAAACTGCAAATATGAGGAATGAGATTACCATGTTTGATCAGCAACATGGGGAGTCACTGTACGAGGCGTGGGAGAGATACAAGGAATTGCTTAGGAAATGCCCACATCACAGATTGCCCAAATGGTTGCAATTGAATACATTTTATAATGGGTTACATGGGAATCTCAGGACTAGTATTAATGCGGCATCGGGAGGAGCATTTATGGCTAAGACATACGAGGAGGCATACCACTTGATAGAGACTATGGCAGCCAATAATTATCAGTGGCCCACGACAAGAAATGACCTGACCTACTGATCATTTGGAGTGTTAGAAGTAGATGGAGTTATGGCAGAATAACATGTATGATTTCAACACTTGCTAAGAAGTTCGACATGTGGTCCAAGAGACGACGACAGACAGACGATTGTAATTGTGTGTGAATTGTGCGCAGGGGAACATTTGACGGATCAATCATGTAATCAACCCGAGTCGGTACAATTCATGAGCGGCTTCTGACGAAATTCCTCGAAATACATATCGAAATGCATATAATCGAGGGCAATCTGAATCGATCATGGAATAATAATCGAATCAATGAGCTCCACGACCATCGCATTACCCCAGGATTTCGTAAATCAACAAAAACCATTTCAACGTCGAAAAGAAAATCGGATCTAGAGGAATTGTTATCAAAGTATATTACAAGTAATGAGGTAGCTATGAAGAACCAAGCAATGGCAATGAAATCACAAGAAATGGCCATCAAGAATTTGGAAAACCGGATGGGACAAATCGCCTTAGCATTGAATAACGGACCACAAGGGACCTTCTGAGTGACACCGAAAAAATCGAAAGGAAATCATGAACAATGTCGGCGATTACCTTGAGGAGTGGAAAATAAATGGTTGGGATAGATGCAGAAAATTCAGCTGGTTCCGATGATAAGAGTAATGATAACATAGTGGATGCAGAAAAACAGGATGTGAATACACGAACTAAGAAAACAAAGTTAGACAACACGCCAGTTGTGTATCCGCCACGGCCATTTCAGCAAAGAGTTCAAAAGCAAAAATTAGACAAGCAATTTGCAAAGTTCTTGGAAGTATTTAAGAAATTGCAAATTAACATTCCGTTCTTGAAGCTCTAGAAACAAATCTTAGAGTTATGCAAAATTTATAAAGGGGATTTTGTCTAGAAAGAAGAAGCTAGAAGATTTCGAGACAATGGCACTAACAGAGGAGTGCAGCGCGGTTCTACAACAAAAGTTGCCACCCAAATTGAAAGATCCGGGGAGTTTCACCATTCCGTGCACGATCGGGAACATGGCTTTCAATAAATGCTTGTGTGACTTAGGAGCAAGTGTGAACCTTATGCCGTTATCGGTTTACACAGAATTGGGATTGCCGGCTCCAAAGCCTACGAACATCTCATTACAGTTGGCAGATAGATCAGTCACATATCCGAGAGGCATTGTGGAAGACATATTGGTAAAAGTTGATAAATTCATATTCCCCGCTGATTTCATTATTCTAGACTTTGAGGAGGACAAAAACATCCCGATCATCCTAGGGAGGCCTTTCTTGGCGACTGGTAGGACACTCATCGACGTACAAAAAGGCGAATTAACGATGAGGGTCCAAGATCAAGAAGTCAAGTTTAACGTCTTCAAAGCCATGAAATTCCCCGTGGATGAAGAAGAGTGCTTTCGAATGGAAATAATTGATTGAATAGTCAACGAAGACATGAGAAAGAGCCTGAGCAATGATCTTCTCGAGACAACATTATTGGGGGATGAGGAGCTCGATGACCCAGAATTTATGGACTATTTACAAATGTTATACTCATTGCCACGAGTAAGCCGATTCAAAACACCTTGTGAATCTTTACACACGGAAGAGGTAGCCACGAAAAGATTGAAACCATCTTTGGAGGAGCCACCAACTCTTGACCTCAAGCCACTCCTAAACATCTCGGTATCGTATTTAGGTAATTCAAATTCTTTACTGTAATTATTTACGCCAGCACTTAACAAATTGCGGGAAGAGAAATTGCTAAAGTACTTGAGAGAACATAAAGCGTGATAGGATGGACAATAGCGAATATCAAGGAATCGGCCGTCATTACGCATGCATAAAATTACGATGGAAGATGATGCAAAACCAGCGGTGGAGCAACAACGACGACTAAACCCAATTATGAAGGAAGTAGTAAAGAAGGAAATTACGAAACTATTGGATCTTTGGAATCATTTACCGATATTCGATAGTAAGTGGGTTAGTCCGGTTCATTGTGTGCCAAAAAGGGGAATAAGCGTGGTACAAAACGAAGATAATGAGTTAATCTGAAGCAAAAACGATATGAGTTGGAGGGTGTGCATAGATTATAGGAAGCTAAACAAGGGAACCCGAAAAGATCATTTTCCGCTACCTTTCATTGACCAAATGTTGGACAGACTTGCGGGTCACGATTTCTACTGTCTTTTGGATGGGTACTTTCGGGCTATAACCGGATTGCCATCGCTCACGAGGATCGAAGAAGACCACATTCACGTGTCCCTACAGCGCGTTAGCGTTCGAGAGAATGTCATTCGGGTTATGTAATGCACCGACTACTTTCCAACGGTGTATGATGGCCATTTTCTCAGATATGGTGGAGAAAAACATGGAAGTCTTCATGGACGACTTCTCTTTCCATGGAGATAATTTCGATACATGTCTCGGGAATTTGGTAATGGTGTTACAACGATGCGAGGAGACAAACCTTGTATTAATCGGGAAAAATGCCACTTCATGGTTGAGGAGGGCATAATTTTGGGCCCTGAGTTTTCGGCTCAAGGAATTTGAAGTGGATAAAGCTAAGTTGGATACGATCGAGAAATTGCCTCCACCAAGCTCAAGTAAAAGAATCGAAAGTTTTACGGGACATGCGGGGTTCTCTGAAGATTCATAAAGGACTTCTCTAAAGTTGCAAAACCGTTTGCGCGATCTTTTAGAGAAGGACTACTATGTTTAGTTTTGATGAAGAATATAAGTTAGCTTTTGAAATATTGAAAAAGAAGTTGACTTCTGACCCCAATTATCGTCGCACAGATTGGAATATACCTTTCGAGCGATGTGTGATGAAAGTGACTATCTTGATGGGGGGTTTTGGGACAACGTCGAGATAAGGTATTTCACGCTATATATTATGCAAGCAAGACACTTACGGTGACTCAACTGAATTATACAACTACAGAAAAGGAATTGCTTGCAGTGGTATATGCGTTTGATTAATTCAGGGCATACTTGGTTGGCACTAAAGTGATAGTTTATACAGACCATTCGGCTATTCAGTACCTAATTGCGAAGAAAGATGCTAAACCACGCCTTATTTGGTGGATTCTCCTTCTTCAGGAGTTTGATCTAGAAATAAAGGATAGGAAGGAGACGGAGAATCAAGTAGGCGATCATTTATCTAAATTTGGACAATCCGATTACACAAAAGTGGACAAGGGCATCATAAGCGAGTCATTCCGGACGAGCAATTATTTGGGGTAAACGCAGAATTTCCATGGTACGCGGACTTCGCGAACTACTTAGTAAGCAACATGCTCCCCCTTGATCTGACAAGACAACAAAAGAAGAAGTTTCTTCATGACGTCAAGTGGTATATGTGGGATGAGCCTTACCTATTCAAACAATGCGTCGACAAGATGATCAGAAGGTGTGTGCCCTACTGTTGAAAGTACATAGTATATACGCATGAGTGCCATTCGTTTACGACTACGGGGACACTATGGTAGTGAGAGAACAACGACAAAAAAGTCCTCAGCGAGGGTTTTATTGGCCCAAGTTATTTAAAGACGCCCATCAATTCGTTAAAACTTGTGATAGATGTCAACGAGTGGGCAACATATCGAAAAGGAATGAGATGCCACTCCAAACAATCTTAGAAGTTGAGATTTTTGATCTATGGGGCATTGATTTCATGGGGCCATTTCCTTCCTCATTATCAAATCAGTACATCTTCTGGCAGTTGATTACGTGTCAAAATGGGTTGAAGCGATGGCGTTACTGGAACTAACGATGCCAAAGTGGTGGTAA
This sequence comes from Panax quinquefolius, assembly GCA_020205615.1. Taxonomy (NCBI): domain Eukaryota; kingdom Viridiplantae; phylum Streptophyta; class Magnoliopsida; order Apiales; family Araliaceae; genus Panax; species Panax quinquefolius. The sequence goes on from CM035163.1 coordinate 85,517,748, forward strand.
AATTCTTACGAGAAAAATATTTTTACGAGGTTTGTACGCCACGAGCTATCATCGATGTGAAGGTAGCCATACGCAACAAATCATTTACTGACTCTCTTGGCGAAGTATGAATTCGACCACAAGGTGGCGACGACTTATCATCCCCAAACCCGATTAAGCAAAGTGAAGTCTCGAGCAGAGAGGTAAAGAAAATTCTGGAAAAAGTGGTGAACCCGAATTGAAAGGATTGGTCGCTCATTCGGCTAGATGATACCTTATGGGCATACCGAACTACTTAAAAAACACCAATAGGGATGTCCCCATATCAACTGTTGTACAGAAAGGCGTGTCACTTACCAGTCGAGCTACACCACAAGGCCTACTGGGCCATACAGAAACTAAACTTCGATCAAATAGCTGTGGGGGAAAAGAGGTTGCTACAACTAAACGAGCTCGATGAATTCAGACTGTAGGCATACGAAAATGCTAAATTATACAAGGAGAATGTTAAGAAATGGCACGACAAGAAAATCGTGCACCAAACTTTTGAGCCGGGACAATTGCTACTATTATTTAACTCACAATTGCGGTTGTTCCCCGACAAACTTAAGTCAAGGTGGTCGGGCCCATTCACCATCAAAATAATGTTCCCGCATGGTGCAATCGAACTCTACAGACGAAATCCACTGGAAATGTTCAAGGTCAATGGACAACAAATTAAGCATTACTGGGGCGGAGAGGCAAACTGGGATGCTGTCAACATTACTCTCACTGACATGTAATGATACATGAGGCACCGTCGGGCTAACGACGCTAAACCAGGCGCTTCTTGGGAGGCAACCCAAGCTCTAAGTTTTTTTTTCATTTTAATTAGTAGTATATTTTGGGTCGAATCGAGTCATCTACGCACTTTAATATGATAATTTCATGTCTTGTAGGATGTTCAAGGATAACCACGACCCTTTGCCGGAGACCAAAGCGGCAGCGCCACACATGAGCGAGAGCTAGCGAACACGCCAAAGACACCAACCATATCTGCATGACCAGTATGGACCGCCCAGACGCCGACCTCCAGTGCGGAACGCGCTACACCATCCCTCGCCTTCTGGATACACAGCGCGGAGCGCGCTCTCACAAGTACACTTCAAGCACGGACCGCACCACTACCACAGAATTTTCTGGACATCCAGTAGCGGGCCTTTTCTGTTTCATATACATAAGCATCGCTTAACCGCCTTACTACCTGCGCGAGAGTTACGAAACAGTTGCAACGTGTATACACTTAATCAAGACAACACTCCTCCATACATGCAAACTCTCCACATCTCCAATTTCTATTGCACTTCCTATCCCCCATAACTCCCCTTTACTTTTCTTCTCCTTTTCAATTTCCAACACCACTACCCTTTGCCCTTCCCAACTCCACCCACGTTGGTTTCCTACTCTCTATATGAAGACCCACCCTCCTAGAAGTTATGGTACTACAAGGCTTACAAACAACAATCAAATCCTAATTCTAACCCAACCCTTTCACAATTGCAGACAGATTTGGATTCTTCTTCAACTTCTTCAAGGTAGGCAAATTCCCTTCATCCTTCCCAAAATTTTTTGTTTTGACATCAATTGAGTGGTCAATTCGGGGAATTGCACACCAAGGGAGTGGGTTTGTGTTTGTAATGATTTGGCTAGCAAAGCAACATCAATCATCCAAGTTTGGGGGAAACAATCCACCCACCCACCACCTGTTTGATAAAAGTCCAGAACCACCTGCTTGTGTCCAATCACACCGGAAACAACATGTCTTCCCATAAACGCCAATGAGCATCATCCTCCACGACTCGGCCAGCTTATGACCATACAAAATTTGTGAGTGAAATGGCCGCAGAAAGATTCAAGACCTCCATCGACAAGAAGAACTTGGTGCTAGAAAGAGGATTGAAGCCAAATGCAAATTTGGATGGAGATATGGCTCTACAAATTGTAGAACGTCATTGGTTTCAGCTAGTAGAACAACCACTTCCGGTGGCAATCAACATAGTTAAGGAATTTTATGTTAATGCAATGGAGCATGTCAATCATGTTGCCATGGTTTGCGGTAAACCGGTGGCATTTTATGCTGATGCGATCAATACTTATTTTGGGTTGGAGACACCACCACGATGGCCATTTATGAAGATGCGTTCTTGGGGAGTGGAGCGAGTTGATTGCCAAATTATGCAAGCCAAGGACTCAATGGGTAACTCAAGCCAGAACGAATGAAAAGATATGTTTTCCTCAATCAGCACTTAGTTGATATGGTAAAGCATGGCATGCATTTATATGTGCTCGTTTAATGCCCACGCGCCACCAATATGATGTGACGAAGGCACGGGCTAAACTTCTATATGGGATTGTGCACCACCACTATCATCTGGATAATTCAATTGCATTTTACGATGTTGATGTGGGGGATTGTATTCAAGAATCAATTGACCGGGAATTACGTGGGAGTACTACAGGTGGTTTGCTTCATGGGTTCCTCATTACAGACTTATGCCGTAAAGCTGGAGTGTTGTGGCAACCTACTGAGCCAATACAACAACCAACGGCCATAATTGACCATGCCACTATTGAAAGGTACAAAGCATGGGATGGGGCGCGATCACACCCGCGTGGTGAAGGGTACATCATGATCCGCCAACCATCACCACCAGTTACTTCAGAACAAACGCGGGCTCCAAGGAATCAATTTTTGTGGTTGGCCGAACGTCAAGATTTAATGCATCAGTACAATGAAAATGCCTTCCACACGCTTGCTGAGGCGTTCTCTCGTTGCAATCCTAATGCTCAACCGGTGGTTATGCCGATTCCTCCTATCCTGCCACCTTACCCTCCTTCGGAGGAGGAGCAGTAATGCATTTCAGGGAAGTCCTCAATTTATTTACTTTTGGTGCTTATTTTGCATAATGAGGGCATTCCTTGATATAAGTTTGGGGGATTGGGTATTTAGATTTTACATTATTTCATTATTTAGGTTGCATGATAGTACTTAGGGAGTATATATATATATAAAAAAAACAACAAACTTATTTATATTTCTTTTGCATATAGTTGCATGAATCCAGTTATTAGATCGTTTTTGTAATTTTCTTTGGCCAATGATGAAATTGAAATTATGTAGACGAGTCTATCGCTAAGTATAAGAATCTTGATGCAATTTCTATTATGATGTGAATCTTGTTCTGATTGAAATTAGTATAATACGGATAGCACGTAACAACATTTGTGTTAATGGATTAGTTCAACTTGTTACATAAATATTTTCTAAAGGATAGTGCTAGTATAAATGAGAAAGTGAACAAGATAGGTATGAACCTAAGCTTGGGGGAAGATTTGGGTATATAAGCAATATAAAAAAAGAAAAAGAAAAAAAAAGAAAAAGAAATATGATGTCTTGTATTGGATTGAGAAGAAATACTCTCCATAAACGCAAGCGTGAGATGGAGCATAAAATGCACTCACCAACCATCTCTTTATCTAAAAAAAATGGCAAAAAGAAGAAAGAAAGTGAGTATGAATACCCTTCTCGGAACCTGAATTTGGTTATTTAGTTAATGCTTAGAATTTATTTGTCTTTGAATTTTTGAGTTTTTACTGTATGATTCCTGACAAGAAATTGGTTATGTAACTATATTGATTCATTATCGGTTAGCATTGGTGTTGCGCACACACACACACACTGTACTAATAATAACAGGGTGAGATTATGGACTGATAGTGATTGCAGATTGAATTTTATATGAAGGGTGTTTGTTTACTAATTTTTTTGAGGTTGTATGAGTAAATCATATGTATCATTTTAATTCTGGATTCATAGTTTAGATGTTAGATGCATTGCATTAAATTGCATTGTTGCTCGAGGACAAGCAATGTTCAAGCTTGGGGGAATTTGATGAGTGGGTTTTTAACCCATGAATTATGTTTATATGGCTTGTTATCTTGTTAGTTTTTGGGTACTTTCATGTTATTTTTGATAGGGTTTATGTTTGTTGTAGGTAATTCCGACTCATGTAGCAATTAGGGAGTATCTGAGTACATTTCGGAGCAACTTGTGAAGTCTAACTACCTAGCGCGAATCATTGTTGAGGTAAATATAGGCTGCTTGGCCTGGAACCTTGTGAGGAGAGGAAAAATTGCTTAACTATCTAGCGCTTGAACGACATGTGTGTCAAGAGGTCAATTTGTCGGCGCGGATCATGTTGGGGCGTGGAGAAGTTGTTGGCGAGCTAAGCGGAAGCTTGTTCTGGAGGCATTGAAGCTAAGCGCGGACCCGTATTTGGTCTGTGAATGAAGGGAAGGAGGCAAGTCATGGTGAATGGAAGGAGTCTCTCTTGTGTATGACTTAGAGATGGATTAGGAGTCATGGCAAAAGGAGGGGATAAAGGCTGATCAAAACAGACTTGGAGAGCATTCAGATCATACCATTTAATTCAATTACGTGAAGAAGGATTTGGAGAGAGCAAGAATTGGAGGAACGAAGAACAGGAGAAAATTCACAAAGATTTCAGAATCGAAGCTGAGGAGGGTGGTGTATTATTATTCTTCTCTAATTTCTATCTCTATAATTGGGATGATGTTTCCTTTAATTTATTCAGTGTTTAATTCATTTATTATGGGCTAAATTATTTGTTAGGCTTTTAATGGATCTCTAAGTGGAACGATGATTGTGTAACCTTGGTTTTCAGTTTAATATAGCTATTATGTAGTTTATCTATATTAATTGGAGCTTGAATTTATGAATTGCTTGATCAACAATTTTATATGGATTTGTATGCACTTGAGAGAGGAAATATAAATCTAGACCTAGTTAATATAGCATGTGTCATGAAATTTGTGAATAGCAAATTATTGATTATTGTTGAGGTAGAGATATGCTTGACATCACATGTAATCGTGAAGAGAACTTGGAATTAAACCTTGCTTAATTGGAATTCATATAAAGATATAGTGAGTTGACTAATTAAGGTGTTTGAATTAATTCTATCTTAATTGTGGATTTGGGTTAATATGGTATTAATATATCGAGAGGTAATTAATATTACTTATGTGTTCTTGATTAATAAGCTAGGATAGTGAGTTAAACTGGAATAAGGTGATATTAATCAGAGGGATGCTTAGAGTTAAGTTATTAGCCTAATTCTCCAATACTTGTTTGAAAATCCTGATTTAGTGTTTGTGGGTATTAAGTTGATTTTTGAATGATTGTGATAATTTCTATATAAATTGAAAATTGATTAGTTTAATAAAATTTGGATTGGTAGGAAATTGGTAGTTGCAAGGGAAATTTGTGTTAAATCTCTGAGGGAACGATACTTTACTTATTATTATATTACTTGTTGACCACGTATACTTGCGTGTTCTGCGTATATTGATTTTACCCAACAATAGGCGTTTATGTTAGAATTGAAAATCACACTAGAAACAAGTTTTCTTTCTCTCTAGATTATCGAGCGTATTTTTGTGAGTATTTTAATACTTTGAGAGTTGTTATTCAGTACAAGTTTTTGTCAGCACTATATCCAAAATTCAGACAGAAGTACGGTTATTTTGAGGTAAGGGATGTTATTTTCTTCTTAAATGATATTATTTTCTTCAATATCATTATACCGAAATATTGGTATGGATTTTATTGCGGAATTTCTACCTTTTTGTGTCGGGTTTACTATTTATGAGTTACTATTCATGAGTTACTATTCACGAGTTACTATTCATGAGTTACTATTCACGAAGTTACTATTCATGGGTTACTATTCACGAGTTATTATTCATGACAAAATTAGTTTCTTTTTCTAACCAAATTATAGTTGATTTATGAATATTACTCTTGAGATTAAAACTATATGTTGATCATATTATTTTTATTATCATATATAACATTTTATAACCCTAATGATGATATTTCTCTTTGACTGAGAGTGTAAAGATGGGTAGATTTTTGGTATGATCATGACTATGGGTTCTCTTTGGCGAAGAAAGCAAAAGTTGAATTGTTGATTGGTATGATCGCTGACCATTGAATTTATAATTGAATATCTTTAGCTTAAGTGCAAAGGTGAAATGATCAACATGGTTATAATTGTTTATATAAATTCTGAAATGATTATATATTTCTTTGAGATATTAATATATTTGACCTATAGTGCAAATATGAACTGTTGATGAATATATTTGGCCTGCAGTGCAAATATGAACTGTTGAGGAATATCTTTGGCCTGTAGTGCAAAGATGAATTGTTGATGAATTTCTTTGGCCCGTAGTGCAAAGATGACCTATTGTTGAATATCTTTGGCCTGTAGTGCAAAGATGGTCTATTGATGAATATCTTTGGCTCAGTGGTGCAAAGATGAAATTGTTAGTATGATTATAAGCGAAACGTGATTTGGTATAACCATGATCTTTGATGTTTCAGAAAAGACATGTGATGAAAATTATCTTCGCACGGATGCGAAGAAAATTTAGAATCACAATTATGATTATGAGTTATTCATATGATTGTGGACCAGAACTGTTGATTGATGTTACAGGGATAAAACATTGTTGGTAGATTTTTAACATAGAGAAAATAATAGACTTTATGGTCTATTTGACTCTTCTAATGGATTGCTTCGCTCTACTTTGCAACTATGGTTGAAATTTTATCATCTACCATATGTTCTAAATCTACGATTTATTATTGATGAAGGCTATTGATAATTTAATTATCTTTAGTCATGATATTCTTTACTGAACCTAGTGGTGCTCACCCTTTTGCTTCATAATTCCTTTCAGGTAATAAGAGTGTAGCTGGGTCGAGAGGGGGTAACAGGGGAATAGAACGGTGGTCATCATTTAGTAGTTATATTTGGTGAATCAACTAGGGTGAGGCGAACCCAATGTTGGAAGGGTGTTTTGCCACTATCATACAAGATGTCTAATGACATAAAACCTCATGTCATCATAAGACAAGGTTGTGCTCATCCACTTGCTGAGTATATTTACGAGCACTACCTATATAATCTTGGTGTTTGTTTGAAGTATAATTCTCAATTAGAGACAGTGGAGATAATGATATGTCAAGAGAAGACTCACCATTGGGAAGAATATAATAGTAATCTTCTCGTTTTTCTTTGGGGTCTATTGGGACAACCAAGGATAATTCTGTGGCCATATGATATCTATCATAACCTAGAAGCATGACCTCCCATGTACGAAGGTTTCCTTGAGCACTTCCCAAAGATTCTAATTTCTAAAACAGTTTTTGACTATACCTTTATGTAAGATGTCATTGTGACGTGCTATCCAAGGTTGGGATGAGAGTCACGATTGGTATATATTTGTATCCAAACTCACAAAGATATGTTTATTGTATTTTTGCACGACAATTGTTGTAATAAAATTGTAGTTGTTTTACAGATCATGTATTTGGCGACTTCGAATAGGTTGGATGGAATGGACCTGCTTTGGGGTTGTCACATTTAATATCGAGCTTAGGGATATGGTCTCTGGCGGAGATCGGGGAATATAACTAGGAGGGGAGAGATGAGTAAATCCTTCGCTAGTGTGTCCTACCTAAGCTTATTTGTTGGTTATTAATAATATTGAGATATTATGTGATATATTAATTTGTTTAAATTAACCCTTGTTTTATGGCAGTATTTGAGAATGGCTGCTGAGAATGTTAACAATGGAATGAATGAGACCGTGGGGATACCTCTAATCACCAACCAGGATAATGTGATATCAGGCGAAGAAGGAATTAGAGAAATCCATGTGGTGAGTGAAGAATTGATAGTTGTACCCGAGATGGTCGCAGAGGTAACAGCTGAGAGTGAGGAAGAAGAGGAAGAAGAGGTACCTGAGGAGAATTTATTAGAGGTATTATATGATCAAAATATAGAATTGCAAAATCGTAATCATGAGTTAGAAGAGCAGGCTGAAGAACGACAGGCGGTCGTGGAGCAAAAGGATGCAACAATTCAAGCTTGTGTTACCCGATATGTGATGCTTGAATGTAAGCATTCTTTGGCGAGTATAAGATGATAAAGATGGAATCTGAATCGAAAGAAGAAAAAAAGCTGACGCAGTGAGAATAAGTGATGCATGGGTAAAAGCCGCACGACATGTGGATATTGTGGAAAGAGATGTCCGATCTAAGAAGGCTAAAATAGATGATATGAATTTCTCTTTTTGAAAAGCAATTGGGAGAACCCAACATCGAGTTTTGAATTACCCTGTACAGAGTGGTCTACCTGAATTCGATATGGATCGAAGATTGATGATTCAGATCATGAATCAGGAGTACGACGAGGCAGTTGAGGGAGGAATATGCCCTATAGAAAAGTATATTCCAACGGTAGTGATGATGCCAAATGTTGCCCAGACAAGTCAAAGCCGGGTAGTTCAAGGGAGAGCAGTTGTCATGACTTCCCAACAAGTGAAGAACCCAAATGAAGTTATCATGGGAGATGAGCAATGGAGAAGTCGTGATGACCCGGGAGATAGAATCTGAAATGAAAGCAAGGTATTCTCAACTTTTCGAAATACCAGGTACGTAAATTTCGGGGACGAAATTTCATAAGGAGGGGAGATTGTAAGACCCTGAATTTTATGTAATAAAAGTATTCAATTTTTCTTATAATTACAATTCAGTAAATGATTAAATTGATAAAAATTTAAAGTTAAGTGTGATATATATAAAATTTAAAAAATACACAAGTGGTTATAGAATATTCTTGTTGTCGGGGAATATTCGTTTGGTCGTAGAATATTCTTGTTGTCGGGGAATATTCGTACAACGCCGCAGCCATTTGTGGGCCCCATAACGAATAACTGTCGGATGAAGAAAAAGACAAAAATTGAGTTTTGATAAATAACGGTGTAGTTATTACTGAATTAACACTTTGTTGGAATACCCGGTGGTTAAAATACGATGTCTGGCGTGTTTGCATGAAGCACGGTTTACACAAAGATTTTTGAATTATTGATCCTTACGTAAGAAGGCACTTTACTCAATAATTGTTACGATAATTCTTGCTCAATATTTTATTTTATTGATTCAATAATTGCTACGTTGATATTTTATATTATTGTTATTTCAATAATTGTCAACGCACAAGATCTCCATTATCGGATCAATAATTCATATTATTTGAATAATATTATTAGATAGCATTATTGGCAATGTCTAGAAAGTTCTCATCGAGGAGAGGTTTGGTCACCTAATTGCGCGCCAAATGAGGAGAAATCCTTATCTGGAAGCCCCTCTTCCTGAAAGGCGCTCATTGTCATTATTGTGATTACGTAATATTATTTGTGAATAATTAATTATTAATTTATACGATAAGGAAATATTTATTTTATGTGGATATAAATGATGGATATATTTATTTTTATGTGGATAAAAATGAAAGAATTAATGCTGAGGTGTTTTATCAGTATTTTGTCGGCGTGGAGGTATTAAAAATCATCCGTTTGTGGATTTCAGATATTTTTGGTTTGGAATTTGGAAAAACTCAAAGCTACAAAGTTGTAGAGAATTCGATTTCACGCAGAATGGACATAAAATTTGTATTTTTCTGATAAACGGGCTATTTTCTATGAATTACTGAAGTTTCGAAAAATAAAATAATTTTGATTAAAATTGGGTGGGACCCACTTTTGATTTTTTAAAACATGCGCTGCTGAATTTTTTTTCAGAATTGGCAGGCTGGTGGCTGGTCTTGGTTGGTGCATAGAATTGATTTTAGAAATAATATTATTTTATTATTTTAGTCTCCTTTGGCATTTAAGCATTTTCCTATAAATAGGCGCTTATGTTAGAATTGAAAATCACACCAGAAACAAGTTTTCTTTCTCTCTAGATTATCGAGCGTATTTTTGTGAGTATTTTGATACTTTGAGAGTTGTTATTCAGTACAAGTTTCAGTCAGCACTATATCCAAAATTCAGACAGAAGTACGGTTATTTTGAGGTAAGGGATGTTATTTTCTTCTTAAATGATATTATTTTCTTCAATATCATTATACCGAAATATTGGTATGGATTTTACTGCGAAATTTCTACCTTTTTGTGTCGGGTTTACTATTCATGAGTTACTATTCACGAGTTACTATTCATGAGTTACTATTCACGAAGTTACTATTCATGGGTTACTATTCACGAGTTACTATTCATGACAAAATTGGTTTCTTTTTCTAACCAAATTATAGTTGATTTATAAATATTACTCTTGAGATTAGAACTATATGTTGATCATATTATTTTTATTATCATATATAACATTTTTATAACCCTAATGATGATATTTCTCTTTGACTTGAGTGTAAAGATGGGTAGATTTTTTGGTATGATCATGACTATGGGTTCTCTTTGGCCAGTAGTGCAAAGTTGAATTGTTGACTGGTATGATCATGACCATTGAATTTATAATTAAATATCTTTAGCTTAAGTGCAAAGGTGAAATGATCAACATGGTTATAATTGTTTATATAAATTCTAAAATGATTATATATTTCTTTGAGATATTAATATATTTGACCTATAGTGAAAATATGAACTGTTGATGAATATATTTGGCCTGTAGTGCAAATATGAATCGTTGAGGAATATCTTTGGCTCAGTAGTGCAAAGATGAATTGTTGATGAATATCTTTGGCCAGTAGTGCAAAGATGACTGTTGTTGAATATCTTTGGCTGTGGTGCAAAGATGGTGCATTGATGAATATCTTTGGCCCGTAGTCTGAAAGACGAAATTGTTAGTATGATTATAAATGTGAACTGTGATTTTGTATAACCATGATCTTTGATGTTTCAGAAAAGACATGTGATGAAAATTATCTTCGCCCCGGATGCGAAAAAAAAATTTAGAATCACAATTATGATTATGAGTTATTAATATGATTGTGGACCGTAAGCGTTGATTGATGTTACTGAGGATAAAATATTGTTGGTGGATTTTAACATAGAGAAGATAGTAGACTTTATGGTCTATTTGACTCTTCTAATGGATTGCTTCGTTCATTACTTGAACTATGGTTGAAATTTTTATCATCTACCATATGTTCTAAATCTACGATTTATTATTAATGAAGGCTATTGATAATTTAATTATCTTTAGTCATGATATTCTTTTTCTTGAGCTAGTTGTGCTCACCCTTTTGCTTCACAATTCCTTTCGTAATAAGAGTGTAGGTTGGGTCGAGCTGGAGTAATGAGGGAATAGAACGGTGGTCATCATTTAGTAGTTATATTTGGTGAATCAACTAGGGTGAGGCAAACCCAACGTTGGAAGGGTGTTTTGCCACTATCATACAAGATGTCTAATGACATACAACCTCGTGTCATCATAAGACAAGGTTGTGCTCATCCACTTGCTGAGTATATTTACGAACACTACCTATATAATCTTGGTGTTTGTTTGAAGTATAATTTTCAATTAGAGACAGTGGAGATAATGATATGTCAAGAGAAGACTCGCCATTGGGAAGAATATGATAATAATCTTCTCATTTTTCTTTGGGGTCTATTAGGTCAACCAAGGATAATTCTATGGCCATATGATATCTATCATAACCTAGAAGCATGGCTTCCAATGTACGAAGGTTTCCTTGAGCACTTCCCAAAGATTTTAATTTCTAAAACAGTTTTTGACTATACATTTATGTAAGGTGTCATTGTGACGTGCTATCCAAGGTTGGGATGAGAGTCACAGTTGGTATATATTTGTATCCAAACTCACAGCATATGTATTTTGCACGACAATTGTTGTAATAAAATTGTTGTTGTTTTCTGTACCATGTATTTGGAGACTTAGAATAGGTTGGATGGAATGGACCTGTTTTGGGGTTATCACAGCAAATATCAAGGATATTCCACTAATTTCATGGATTATAGAGGCCAAAGCTTTAACCAACTGAGTATAATATAATATATGAAACTGTAAATGGATTTTCACCCGCCATGCGGTAATCCACGTATACAGATCATTTCCACAATTTAATAAGGAATGAATGCACGGATCATTCACCATGCATGTGGTAATCCACATGTATGTGTTATTCCAATGAATAATAAAGAATGGAATAATGTAGGATTCACCATGCGTGCGATAGATCGCACCGAAGCAAGTTATTCCCAACCGTAATAATAAATAGTGGAACCAGTCCCAGATAAACGCATGATGTGATATATTCCGATAGAATAATAAATAATGGAACCCGGTCCTGCGTAAATGCACGAGCCGTGGATATTCCGGCGAATAATAAATAATAGAACCGGAGTCCAGTACCAGAACGCATACGAGATAGGATATTCGGCGAATAATAAAGAACGAAATATTAGAAGAATTTCACTATGTATGCGATACTTCAGATAAACAGGTTATTCCAACAGAATAATAAGAATGGAATAACAGAAGAATTTCACCAAGTATAGGGTATCCCGCATATACAGGTTATTGCAACAGAATAATAAAGAATGGAATAACAGAAGTTCTCTTCATGAATAAGAAAGAAAGAATACCCCTTACGAGTACAACAAATAATATTCCCTACTTTAGAAGAAACTGGATATTGGAGTAGTGAAGTAGCAGAACACTTTTCTTCTTTCTCTCTATAGTTTCTCTCTCTAGAGTTTCAGTGAATTCGTAAGAAATAATGAAGGAATAAGCTTCTATTTATAGGAGAATGGACTGAATAGTAACTAATTCATGAACGGTCCAGATTGAATTACTTTTAAACTGACGGTTCATATTGGTTTACTATTTAAACTTAAAGCAACGGTCCATACTGATTTACTATTAAAACTTTAAACCAGCGATCCATATTGATTCACTATTATAACTTTCTACCAGCGGTCCATATTGATTTACTATTATATCTTCAACCAACGGTCTGAAAAATTAGCACATCTCCTCATGGAATAATATTGTACCCAAAAATGATTTGGACTGAAAAGAAATATATCTTACAGGTGAATAGTACCCTATGAATAGTAACTCATAAATAGTAACTCATGAATAGTAACTCATGAATAGTAACTCGTGAATAGTACTCTGACACAAAAAGTGCCCTGAATACCCGATTGAACAATATAACCTCCAGACATCAATTATTATCGAAACAAGTGTCGATTTCCACTAACACAAATAATTCCAACACAATGGAACTATAAAATTCATCTTTAATCAACACGAACTTATTCATCATTAATATTATAATTCACAATATTTAACAACTAGGTCGTTCCCAAGAAAGAGGGGGCTTTCCGATAAGGATTTCTCCTTATTGGCACGCAATTAGGTAACCAAACCTCTCATTGACAGAACTTCTAGACATTGTCAATATTGTAAATAATAATATGAATAACTTTGCGGTCTCAATTATTGATTTAATAATATAACATATTATGCGATGATGATCTTTGTAACAATAATTGAATAAATAATATGAGAGATATGATGCAGCAATTACTGTAGCAATAATTGAGTATAACTGAGTGACTTCTCACGTAAGCATCAATAATCAATACCGTGTACTACTATGCAACCACGCCAGACATCGTACTTTTACTACCGGGTATTTCAACAGTTTTAACGGTAACACCTCCACCGTTATTTTTATAGAAAGATAATTTTGTCGTTTTCTAACTACGACAATACTTCCGTTGTGGGGTTCACCAATGATTGTGTCGTCGTACAATATTCTCTGTTAAAACGAATATTCCCCGACCAATCGAATATTATATAACCACTTGCTTACTTTACAAAATTTATAAATACTATCCACAACTATAACATTATATCAAATCCACACCATAATATTAAAAAGTTTATTTCGAGAAAATTAAATATTTATTCATAAAATCTGGGGTCTCACACTAGAGAGAATTGAGAGGAGAGAAAGGTGTTGTGACTTCTAACAAGGGTTAACCAAGCAAGAGAAGGTATGTTACATAACCTTAATATTATATATATATATATATGTACATATATATGTTTTACGGCATAATTCCAAGTTTCTGTGTTCTTGAGTTTCACTATAGTATAAAGTTTTTATAAAATTTTCTGTAATCCAAATTTTGATAATTGGTTATGAAATTATATGTATATATAATTGTAATGTTAAAACTAGCATATGTATATGTGATTGTTTGCTGAATATATATATATATATATATATATATATATATATATATGTGTGTGTGTGTGTGTGTGTGTGTGTGTGCTGAATTACGTCCAAAAGAAAGGAAATGGTTTTACAGTGAATATATGTATGAACATGGCTTGTAGGAGTACAAAAATTAACATTTGATTGTGAGCTAATTGTGAAATTGAACCTTGAATATGTTAATTTGATAAGAAATAAATAGAACGTAGTTCGAATGAATTAATTTGGTGTATAATTGTGGTTACAGTGTTAACTTTGTCAAACAATGTCAAATATAGAGTTTTGGTTTAAAACATGGCATTCAAGGATTTAATTTTTCTATAATTGTTGTTTAGTGGTTTTAAATCAGTATATATATGATGGGTAACATTTATGTGTAATTTATGTAAGTTATACATGATAAATTAGTGTTAGAAATTAAGATACAACCAAAAATTAGCTTTGTTCTGTTCTTCGTGCTCGGTTTTGTCAAATCGGTGCCTCAGCTTCAAAATCAACGTCGCAACTCAAACCTCAGTGCCAGCAATACCATCGCTTGGTTTAGGCATTCGTGCAGTGACGTCGTCCATAATGTAAATCGTATGTCGTCAATAGCGGTGCTAGCGAATGGCCAAAAAAAATCTTTTTCTTTACACGAAGTTTGTAAATACTGATATGATGCAATATTATGTCTGTTAAAAATGTAGTTTTTGTTATTGTGGTATTATAATGTAAAGAATGAGCATATTATTAATAATTAACGAGTTTTATTACTAATGAAACTTGACTATGTGGTTAAAAATCAAACCATACATGAAATAGATACTTATTTATATATTGAGTATTTGTAATGACTAATTATGTCATGATTATATGTGTATAGGATATTGTGAATCGAATTATTACGGTGTAGCTTACACGCAAGACAAGTTTTCTAACTCTAAACTTTCGTTAAGCAAGTTTCTAAACCTTATCCCTTGATATTGAATAAGTTTTCTTATCTTTAACTCTATTGTTATGATTGTACAAGTTTCTTTACTCTACCTTGTTTATTATTGAGCAAGTTGTTCATAATCCTATTTATACAATTTAAGTATATTCGTTCAAAGCTATTTAACCTAACTCTTACTTTGAGAAGGTTCCTTACTTTAACTTGTTTACTAGCATGCAAGTTTATCGTTCCAAATCACTATTTAATATGAATGCTTGATAATTAAATTCTAAACAACATTCTGACCTTAGCTTATTATTGTTCAAGCAAGGTATGTTACGTTATTTAATGTTTATGCTTTTAGTTTATTTCTAAAGCATGACCCTAAACTACAAATTTTGTATTCAGCTATGACTTGTTCCATATCATATTGTTACTGTATTTTATTCAACTAATCCTTAATTGATGTTTGTTGAATTCCAAATTACCTTGAAACGTATCCAAACCAAACTTACTTTGGGGTGGACTTGAATTCTAAATGCTGAGATGAACAACCCTGTTACATAGGATAATTTACGCATAGCATTGAAATGTTTGTGCACAATACATTGTACGAAGGGCTGATACCCCTAAGTACGAGGAGTCCCTATAGTCTTATGCCTGTTAAAGTTTAAGTTGAAATATTACTTATAACTATGGACATAGTTCGTGGTCTTATGATCCTCAGATATATATTTCATATTTTGATTATCATTGATAGAGCATATTGTTCAGTTCTATTGAGCCTATTATTTGGCAGTTGTTATAAAGTTTTATTCATTGTCATTTCAAGTGAGCATTGTTTGCTCACTCTTGCTTATATAACTATTACAGCTAAAGTTGAGAAGGTCGATGTACCTAGCACCAGTAAAGGAAAAGGAAAGATGAACAAGTATTGAAGACTTGTAAACATGTTGACTTTTAATATTGTCAAACTTTATTTTTAGTTATTATGATGAAGTTATTTAATTTTCCGTACTTGATATTTGTATTTAAAGGTTAGATGACCTGGGAGATTTTATTGGAAATTATTGATGTAATCCTTTAATGGGAAGGTTTATTGTTTAATTTTATTATGTTTGGGTAGTTAGAAATGAATGTTTTTATCAAGTGAACACCAAATCCTGTGGGAATGAAATACCCGGATTTGGGGGTGTCACAAGTTGGTATCAAAGCTTTTGGTTATGAACCTTAGGTGTGGGAAAAGCTTTAGGAAGTAACATTTGACATGATAGTGGTGATAAACTCTTATCGAGTTTTAAGGAAGAAGTAATAAAACACTTATGTGCTTATGTGATTATAACTTATGTGCTCGTGAGTGTTAAGTAGTAATGATTTGTAATTAAAACTTAAAAATTTTGTTGTCAGGATGACTAATGTAGGAGAATCCAGTCAGGCTAGGGAGGAAGTACCTCAGGTGCCTAGAGAGGAGGAGCCTCGTGACATTCAGGTGGTTTGAGAAAACCTACTTCCACGGGAGCCATCTCTTTTGGTCATAGTGGTTGAGCAGGAGGGTTTACCTGATGATGATGATGAGATAAAGACGGACGAGGAGGACCCCGTTGAGCTGCCACAGTCGAATGAGGATGATGAGGACGAGGAGGAAGAGATTCCACTAAACTCGATCGCTGCTCGTATGTACGATGAAGTATACGACCGCAATATGGAACTTCAAGATACCGTTGAGGAGTTGGAAGAGATAGTAGCTGAACAATAGACCTCGATGGCACAGAAAGACGATGATATTCGAGATCAAGATGAATGTCTGAATAATGTCGAAGGGAATCTAATACACACTGAAGGAGAGAATGAACAAATGACAGAGGAAATTGCAGAGCTGAAGAACAAGTTGAAAGAAGAATCTACTAAGAGGGCAAGAGCCGAAGACGCGTACGAGGAAGCTTATCAATGAGCCGGGATAACAGAGAGAGAGGCACACATAAAGAAGATCAAGATGGAAGAGATGAATAACGTATTCAACGCTGTGATTAATCGAGCTCAAGATCGAGTTATGAATTATCCGATTCAGCTTGAGATACTTCCGCCGTACATATTAGATCGCAGAACAATGTTCTGGATTATGGAGGAAGAACGCCGTAAGGTTATGCAACATCTTAGTAGGACATCGTAGGGAATGTACCTGATATGCGATTATTAATATGATAAATAAGATGTAAATCCCTGGTGATATGTTATCAATGGGATATGATGTTGATGTTATCCTAAAACTTTAGTAGTTCAGGAAAGTAATGTAAATAGCAGTGATGCTATTGTTCTTATGTTTCCTAAAAGATTATGAATGAATAAAAGTTATTATTTTATTTTATTCAAAGTGTTATGTGTTATGTGATGATTTTTTTATGGGGTGCAAGTTAAGTAGAAAATACTTAAAGGAATTGAGTAATAATCTAATGAGTATATTTTAACAGAAAATGCCTCCAAGATGTCAACCCCGACAAAGAACCCCCGAGGGATCTACCAATAACGAAAATGCTGAGGCTAACCCAGTTGAGCAGCTAGTGACGTTACTGACGGGTGCACTGCAGAATCAACCATAGAATCAAGCTGTGACATTTAAGGACTTCAAGGCGGTTGGACCACCAGAATTCTATAGGTCTATGAATCCAGTTGAGGCACAGACTTGGATCATAGAGATAGAGAAAGTGTTCGAGGTAGCTAGGGTTGGTGAGAATCAGAAGACTACTTTTGTAACATTTATGTTGAAAGCAGAGGCTAGTTATTGGTGGCAGACCAATAAAACTCAAGGTGGACAAGGTGTGAGGGCCCCGAATCCGAGGTCCCGAATCACCGCGGATCCGGTTCGATCATTCTAACACTATTAATATTTTTGCAGAAGATATAAACATAAATTGTTTATACAATACACTTTACACACATTTCCCCAAAATCGAGTAACCTTAATGTTGGGTAAAATCGATACGCGCAAAACACGCAAGTGTACGTGGTCAACAAGTAATATAGTAATGAATAAAGTATCGTTCCCACGAGGACAAAATATCAAGAATTTTAACTTCACAATTATCAATTTTCTATTAATCCTAATTCTATTAAACTATTCAACTCGATGGTTTAAAATTATATAAAAAAACTAAATTACTAAATAAACTATCACAAAACAATCACTAATATCAAAATCTAGAATTTCAAACAATTAATGGAGAATTAGACTTATGATTTCACCCTAAGCTTCACTCTGATTTTCAAACCTTTATTCCAACTCAATTTAATATTCACGTTTATTAATCAAGAACATGAATGAAATACTAGTCACCTCTCGATGCACTAATACCATATTAACTTAAATCCACAATTAAGATAGAAACAAGTTAAACACCTAACTCAACCAACTCACTATATCTCTATGTGAACTGTAATTAAAAAGGTTTAAGCTTAAGTTCTCTATCTGATTACATGTGATGTCAAGCATATATCTACCTTAACAATAATCAAAAATCTGCTATTCACAAAATTCATGACACATGCTATATTAACTTGGTCTAGATTTGAATATCCTCTCTCGATTCCATTCAAATCCATAAGGAATTGTTGATCAAGCAATTCATAAATTCACGCTCGAATTAACATAGATAAACTGAAAATATTTTATTGAATTGGAAATCAAAGTTATAGAATCACCGTTTCACCCAAGGATCCATCGCAAGTCTAATAAGTGAATTAGTTCATAACGAATGAATTAAACACTGAAATAATATTAGAACACATCATCCCAATTACAAAATATAGAAAATTAAGGAGAATAGTAATACACCACCCTTCTCACCCTTAGATTCTGTAATCTTCATGGAATTAATCTCTTTCTTTCTTTCCTCCAAGCTCTTGTTTTTTAAAATCTTGATAATCGAAGTGTGTCTAGATAGCTCTCCATTATTCCACACTTAGCATAAAAGTAATCTCAATTCAGCTCCATACCTCAATCCTAATCCAACTCTAACTCTCCTCATAAGAAATCAAGTGGAGACATGAAACCTTTTCAATATCAACAACTCAATAATCAAAGACTCCCACAAAATTAACTAACAACCATCCCACAATCCTAATATTGTCACATAACATAAAGAATTATTAATATAGCCCAACTTCTAGCCAAAAAGAAAAAATTCACCCAACAAATATCCCACGCAACTTGCCACGTAATACATGCCAACAATGGCATACGCCTTCTTATCGCCTCAGAGGTTGTCTCTTTCCATAAGCATACACGTGTTGTTCCTATCGCAACCTGACAAATATTCCCATGCTATGTAGTCAGAAACTCCAAAATTGCTCGAAATGTCCTTCCAATTGTAACATTTTGATAGGCCCATGGATTATCCTGCAACAAGAAAACAACCTATCAAAAGTAACATAAAATTACCAGAAACTAACAATATATCAAGCTAAACGAACATAAATCGTAGGTTAAAAACCTACTCATCAAATTCCCTTAAACTTGAACATTGCTTGTCTTCAAGCAAAAAGCAATGCAATGTACTAACAACTAAACTACGAATCCAGAATTAAGACAGTAAATATGATTTGCTCATACGGCCTCAGAAAAACTAGTAGACATGTCACACTTCATATCAAAATCAATCCATATTCACTATCAATCCTTACATCTTACTCTGTTATCACTAATACAGTGTGTGAGTGTGCAACACTCATGCTAACTGATCTCAAATCAAATTCAGTTACATAACCAGTTTCTTATCAGGAATCATACAACATAAACTCAAAAATTTTAAAAACAAACCAGTTCTAGCTTAGCTCAAACAATTACCAAGGTTCAAGTTCCGAAAAGGGTATTCATGCTCACTTCTTTTGCACCATTTTTTTTCTCTCTTTTTTTTTCATTGACGGGGGCTCTTTACCCTTATTTTTCCGTCTTTTCTTTATTTCATCAATTTTTTTAGATAGATGGTTGGTGAATGCGTTTTATGCTCCATCTCATGCTTGTGTTTATGGGGAGTATTTCTTCTCAACCCACCACAAGACTCAACTAATTTCCAATTTTTTTTTTTTCATTCTTTTTATATACTTATATACCCAGTCTTCCCCAAACTTAGGTTCATGCTATCTTTGTCATTTTTTCGTTTATACTAGCACTATCCTTTAGAAAATCTTTATGTAACAATTTGAACTAATCCATTAACACAGATGCTATTAACGTGCTATCCTTATTATACTAGTTTCAATCAGAACAAGATCCACATCATAATAGAAACCGCATCAAGATTCTTATACTTAGTAATATACTTGTCTACATCATTTCAGTTTCATCATTGGCTAATAATCACATATGCGATCTAATAACTGGATTCATGCAACTATATGCAGAAGATAATATTTTTCTTTTCTCTTTTTTTAACATAGATATGACAATTATAAATGACTAAAAAGCATGAAACAGAACCCCCAAACTTAAAACAAGTAATGAACTCATTACGCCAAAATAATTCAAAGAAAAGTATGAGGCCTTCCACAGAACGAGTCACTACTAAATGCAGTCCCCTCTGGAAGATATGCAGGTAAATTGGGAGGAATGAGCATGATTACTGGAGGTGCAGTTGGATTGTAGCGTGCAAATGCATCAGCAAGCATGTTGAATGCATTTGCATTGTACTGATGCATTAAATCTTGACGTTAAGCCAACCATAGAAATTGATTCCTAGAAGTCCTCGGTGTTGGCACCTACCTTGGTTCCGCTGTCGCTGAGGGTGAGGGTTGTCGGATCATAATATAGCCTTCGCCGCGTGGATGAGATCTCATCCCTTCCCAAGCCTTATATTTCTCAACTGTTGCATGATCAATGATTGCCATTGGGTGTTGGATAGGTTCGGTAGGCTGCCACTGTACTCCCGCTTTTCGACACAAGTCAGTGATTAAGAATCCGTGCAATAAACCTCCAGTAGTACTTCCGCGTAACACCCGGTTAATGGACTCTTGGATACATTCCCCCACGTCGACATTATAGAAAGCAATTGAGTTGTCCATATTGAAATGGTGATGTACAATCCCATATAATAGCCGAGCTCGTGCCTTAGTGACCTCAATCTGATGGCACGTAGGCATTAATCGGGCACATAAAAACGCATACCAAGCTTTTCCATATCGACTAAGCGCAGAGTGTGGGAAACTTATCTTTTCATTTGTTCCGGTTTGAATGACCCATTGAGTACCCGGTTTGCAAAGTCTAACAATCAACTCGTCTAGCTCGGGCAATCCATCTTCGTATCTGTCATCTTGTGGTGCCTCTAACCCAAAATACTCATTAATAGCATCGGCGTGAAATGCCAACGGTTTCCCCCGGACCATGACTACGTGATTGACATGTTCCATTGCATTTGCATAAAACTCTTTTACTATGTTGATTGCCGCTGGAAGTGGTTGTTCAACCAACTAAAACCAATTCCGCTCCACAATTTGCAAAGCCATGTCGCCATCCAAATTAGCATTCAGCTTCAACCCACGTTTGAGCACTAATGTTTTCTTGTCAATGGTTGTCTTGAATCGATCAGCGGCCCTCTCACTAACAAACCTAGTGTGGTCATATTGAGGCCTAGCAGTGGAAGAGGATGGGCATTATCTTTTGTTGGATGACACGGTGGTTTATGGAGTGAATAGGTTCAAGGTTTGGTTCAGGATTTTTATCGAACAGTTGGTAGGCGAACTGAGTTTTCCCCCAAAATAGGTTACGTGGTGTAATCTTGCTAGCCAAATTATGAAAACAAACACCAATTCCTAAATTATTCTTCTTACTTGCTATTCAGAATAGAGAAGAAGAGCAGGCAAAAGGCTAGATGTGAGTCCTTGCACTAATGGAGCTTCCCGGTTTGAGTATGTCTCCCCAAGTGATTGAATTTTGGTGTAAGGTATGTAATGGATGTAGGATTGGCTTGTAGTGTATAGTTGATATGAATTGGGTGATTGTCGTTGGAGTTTATATAGGAGAAGGAAATCCAACGTGAGTTGGAAGATGGAAGATGAGTGGGTATCAATGGAATAGAAGTTGAAGTGGGGAAGGAGTTATGGGGTGTTGTCATGATTGTTGGAGTTAATGAGGGTTGGAATTTGGAGTCGTGTAGGAGAAGTGGAAGAATTCTATTTGGTGAAGAAGAGGTGAAGGAGTTTGATTTGGTGAAGGAGAGGCAAGTCAGTTTTTTAGATTAGGCGATGGGAGGAAAGGTTAGCGGCACGGTTTTAGAATTAGGAGATAAGCGAGGAATAAAATGCGTCGAGGTCTTCGAGGTCTTGACGAGTGATAAGGCTAGAGATATTGGTCTTTGAAACGCTTCGCGCTAGTGTGGGTCGGAGATATATAGTAACTCGCACGCCCAAGGCTGATAATAAGCGCTACCAACTGACTATGTTGACGGTGAATCAACGCTACCCAAATAATGCATGCATGATGGTCTGGTCTTGTAGCGCGCCCTGCGCTCAATCTGTATATTGGATAGCATGGCCCACGCTGTGATAGCAGAAATGTCTTCCTACTTCGTCCTGCGAATCAATCAGAATTGATGTAAAAATTCTACGAAAATAAATTATCTATAAAAAGAAAAGGTAAAACAAAAAGAAAAAGTGTAGAACATGGGTTGCCTCCCAAGTAGTGCTAGTTTTAACGTCGTAAGCCCGACGATGACTCTCGTGTCACTGAGCATCGGCTAGGGTAATGTTGTCAGCATCCCAGTTCGCATCTCCGCCCCAATAATGCTTTATCCGTTGACCATTGACCTTGAATGTCTCCAATGGATTTCGGCTGTAGAGTTCGACTGCGCCATGTGGAAACACGATTTTGATGGTGTATGGTCCCGGCCATCTTGACTTAAGCTTACCGGGGAACAACCGCAAACGAGAGTTGAACAACAATACTGATTACCCCGATTCGAAAGTTCTGTGCATAATTTTCTTGTCGTGCCATTTCTTAACATTCTCCTTGTATAGTTTAGCGTTCTTGTATGCCTGAAGTCAGAATTCATCGAGCTCGTTTAGTTGTAGTAATCTCTTTTCCCTTACAGCTGCTTGATCGAAGTTTAGTTTCTGAATGGCCCAGTAGGCCTTGTGCTGTAGCTCGACTGGTAGGTGACAGGCCTTTCCGTACAGTAGTTGGTATGGTGACATACCTATTGGCGTCTTATAAGCAGTCTGGTACGCCCATAATGCATCATCCAACCGAAGTGACCAATCTTTCCGATCCGAATTTACGACTTTTTCAATATCTTCTTAACTTCTCTGTTCGATACCTCAGCCTATCCATTTGTTTGAGGGTGATACGCTGTAGCCACCTTGTGGTTAACCCCATACTTAGCCAAAAGAGAAGTAAAAGACTTATTGCAGAAATGACTACCTTCGTCACTGATTATTTCTCTTGGCGTGCTAAACCTCGTGAAAATGTTTTTCTGTAGGAATTTGAGGACCACCTTGGCATCGTTAGATGGTAGTGCTGCAGCTTCAACCCATTTCGAGACGTAGTCCACCGCGAGTAGAATATACTGATTGCTCAAAGATGAAGGGAATGGCCCCATGAAATCGATGCCCCATACATCAAAGATTTCCACTTCAAGAATTGTTTATAGGGGCATCTCATTCCGTTTAGAGATGTTGCCCACCCTTTGGCATCTATCACATGTTTTCACAAATTGGTGGGCGTCTTTAAATAATGTCGGCCAATAAAACCCGGCTTGAAGCACTTTTTCTGCGGTGCGATCACTCCCATAATGTCCCCCATATGCCGATGAGTGGCATTCCTACAGTATGTTGTGAACTTCACTGTAGGGGATACACCTTCTAATCATCTTGTCGGTGCACTATTTGAATAGATAAGGCTCATCCCATATGTACCACTTGACGTCATGAAGAAACTTCTTTTTCTGTTGTCTCGTAAGATCAGGGGGAAGCATGTTGCTCACTAGATAATTCTCGAAGTCAGCATACCAAGGAAATTCTACATTTAACCCGAATAGTTGCTCATCTGGGAATGATTCATTGATTGCGCATCTATCTTCATCCTTTTTCTCCGGATTTTCAAGCCTTAATAAATGGTCGGCAACTTTATTCTTCGTCCCCTTTCTATCTTTAAATTCTAAGTCAAACTCTTTAAGTAGGAGAATCCATCGGATAAGGCGTGGATTAGCATCTTTTTTCGCTATTAGGTACCGAATCGCCGAATGGTCCGTGTAGACTATCACCTTAGTCCCGATCAAGTATGCCCGGAATTTGTCAAACGCGTACACTACTGCAAGCAATTCCTTTTTCATGGTAGTGTAATTCATTTGAGTCTCTGTGAGTGTTTTGCTTGCATAGTATATGGCGTGAAACACCTTGTCTCGTCTTTAGCCCAAAACAGCCCCAACCGCATAGTCGTCCGCATCACACATAAGCTCGAATGGCATATTCCAGTCCGGTGTGACTATCACGGGGGCTGTAGTTAACTTCTTCTTCAATAATTCAAATGCTGACTTGCATTCCGTAGTAAAACTGAAAGTGGCATCCTTCTCTAAAAGATTGCATAGAGGTTTTGCAATTTTAGAAAAATCTTTTATGAAACTCCTGTAGAACCCAGCATGCCCCAGAAAATTTCTAATACCCTTAACGGAGCTCGGTGGAGGCAGTTTCTTGATCGTATCCAGCTTTGCTTTGTCCACCTCCAATCCTTGAGCCGACACCTTATGGCCCAAAATTATGCCTTCTTCAACCATGAAGTGACATTTTTCCCAATTGAGTATGAGGTTTGTATCCTTACATCACTGCAATACCATGACCAAATTCCCTAGGCAAGTATCAAAGTTGTCTCCATAGATTGAGAAATCGTACATGAAGACTTCAACATTTTTCTCCACCATATCTGAAAAAATGGCCATCATACACCGTTAAAAAGTTGCAGGTGCATTGCATAACCCGAATGACATCCTCCAGAATGCAAATATACCGTAAGGGCACATAAATGTTGTCTTCTCTTGATCCTCAGGAGCGATGGCGATCTGGTTATAGCCTGAGTATCCATCCAATAAACAATAGTACTCGTGTCCCGCTAATCTGTCTAGCATTTGATCAATAAAGGGCAGCGAGAAATGATCCTTTCGTGTTTCCTTATTCAATCTCCTATAATCGATGCACACCCTCCATCATGTAACTGTTCTTGTTGGAATTAACTCGTTGTCCTCATTCTGTACCACAGTCATTCCCCCCTTTTTTGGCACACAATGAACCGGACTAACCCATTTACTATCAAAAATTGGATATATGATACCAGCATCCAATAATTTCAGAATTTCCTTCTTTACCATTTCCTTGATAATTGGGTTAAGCCGACGTTGATGCTCCACTGTCGGTCTTGCATCATCCTCCATCAGAATCTTGTGCATGCAGAATGACGAGCTAATTCCCTTTATATCCAAAATCGTCCAACCAATCACTGATTTGTGATCCCTAAGCACCCTCAGCAACTTTTCTTCCTGCAGTTCATTAAGTGCAGCAAAAATAATTACAGGTAAAGAATTTGAATTGCCTAAGTACGCATACCTGAGATGTTTAGGGAGTGGCTTAAGTTCCAAAGTTGGTGGCTTCTCCAAAGACGGTTTTAATTTTTCTGCAGCTATTTCCACAGTGTTCAATGGTTCAAACGATGCTCTGAATCGGCTAACTCATGGCAATGAGTCTAACATCTGTAAGAGGTCCACAAATTCTGGGTCATCCTTTTCTTCATCCCCCAGTAAGGTTGTTTCTAATGGATAGTTGACCAAACTCTTGCTCATATCTTCACTGATGATTTGCTCAATTAAATCCATCCGAAAACATTCTTCCTCATCCAAAGGGAATTTCATGGCCTTGAACACATTAAATTTGATTTCTTGATCTTGGACTCTCATAGTAAGTTCTCCTTTTTGCACGTCTATGAGTGTCCTTCCCGTAGCCAAGAAAGGTCTCCCTAGGATAATCGGTATGTTCTTATCCTCCTCGAAATCTAGAATGATAAAATTCGTAGGGAATATAAACTTATCCACTTTAACTAGAATGTCCTCTACTATGCCTCTCGGGTATGTAACTGACCTATCCACCAACTGCAATGAAATATTCGTAGGCTTTGGCGCGGGCAAACCCAATTCTGTGTATACTGACAATGGCATGAGGTTCACACTTGCCCCCAAATCACATAAACATTTGTTAAACAACATTTTTTCGATCTTGCATGGGATAGTAAAGCTCCCCGGGTCTTTAAGTTTTGGTGGTAGCTTCTGCTATATCACCGCACTACACTCCTCTATTAGTGCCACTGTTTTAAATTCTTCCCATTTCTTTTTCCTCGACAGAATTCCTTTTATAAACTTCGCATAACTCCGCATTTGCTCTAGGGCCTCCGCGAATGGGATGTTAATCTGGAGTTTCTTGAACATGTCTAAAAACCTTGCGAACTACTTATCTAACTTCTGTTTTAGAACCCTCTGCTGAAATGGTGGTGGAGGATAAACAATTGGCTTATTGTTTAACTTTACTTCCTCGTCCTTGTTACTTTCCACCACGTTACTGTCATCAACTTTTTCTCCTGTCATCGTCAATTTTCTCGCATTATTACCCCAGCTATTTTCCACTTCTCAACATAACTGCTTGACATTGCTCATGACTACCCTTCAAATTTCTCTCAGTGTCGCTAGGTAATGTTCCTTGTGGTCTATTATTCAATGCTAACGCCAGCTGTCTAATCTGATTTTCCAAATTCCTTGATAGTTTATCTTGTGGGTATTTTCAAACTACGGTTTATGGTTTGTCCATATTGTACATGTGATTTGATCGCCATCTCTTGGTTTTTCATTGTCATAGCTTGATTTTTTATTGTTGCCTCATTGCTAGTTATGAACTTCAACACCATTTCCTCGAAATCTGATTTCTTTTCCTGATGTTTAACCGGTTGTTGGTGACTCTAAAAACCATGGGAACATGATGGTCGTGGAGCTTGAGTTTTTTGGTTATTGCTCCATGAGAGGTTTGGGTGGTTCCTATTCCCCTGGTTGTAGGTGTTTTGGTATGTGTTTTATGTTTTGGAATTCTTGCCAGTTACCTATAAATGGATTTGATCTTTGAAGTTAATTGGATTAATTGATCTGTAGGATGATCACCCGCACACAATTCACATACTACCGCAAGCTGCTGAACTTGAGCCCCTATTATAGTATCAAACTTCTTGGACAGTGCAGAAATCTATGCTTGTATAGCTGTCACCCCATCTACTTCCAAAATCCCAGCCGCCTTTGCCTGTGTCATTCTTTCTGTGGGCCACTGGAAGTTATTTGCCGCCATGGTTTTGATCAAATTGTAAGCTTCCTCGTAACTCTTAGCCATGAATTCTCCGCCCGATGCTGCATCAATACTGGTTCTAACATTCCCATTTAGTTCGTTATAAAAGGTGTTCATCTGCAGCCATTTGGGCAATCCATGATACGGGCACTTTCTAAGTAATTCCTTGTAATGCTCCCATGCCTTATATAGCGACTCCCCATTCTGCTGCTCAAACATCATTATGTCATTCCTCATTTTAGCAGTTTTCGCCGGTGGGAAAAATTTGGCAAGAAATTTATGCACCAATTCTTCCCACGTAGTAATCGACCCTAGCGGCAGAGAATGTAACCAACTCTTCGCCTTGTCCCGTAAAGTGAACGGGAACAAACGAAGTCTTACTGCCTCATCCGACACCCCATTGTACTTGAATGTGTCGCACATTTCCAGAAAACTGATTAAATGCTCATTCGGATCGTCATTTGCCATTCCCCCAAACTGAACTAAATTCTGCATCATCTAAATGGTCCCAGGCTTGATTTCAAAAGTGTTCGCAGCTATTGCAGGCCTAGTGATGCTCGACTGCAGATCAGTCACCTTAGGTGTTGCAAAATCCCTCAACGCTTTCTAGTCTTCGGCAGCCATTGCTTCTTCCTTATCAGAGTTTTTGAATTCGTTCTTTGTTTCCTCGATCCACTTACTTAACCTCTGAAATCTTCTTTCAATGTCGTCCTCAAAAGGAAGCAAGTCTGGATTTTTGGATCGTGTTTGCATAAACAAATGTCAAAAACCTGAAATAGGAATAACAAAACAAAAACAAAAAATGTTTAAGTAAATTTGGACCAATTAAACTGATATCGTAAATATATTAAAATCTAGGCTAAATTGTCCCCGACAACGGCGCCAAAAACTTGTTGGGTAAAATCGATATGTGCAAAACACGCAAGTGTACGTGGTCAACAAGTAATATAGTAATGAATAAAGTATCGTTCCCACGAGGACAAAATATCAAGAATTTTAACTTCACAATTATCAATTTTCTATTAATCCTAATTCTATTAAACTATTCAACTCGATGGTTTAAAATTATATAAAAAAAAAAACTAAATTACTAAATAAACTATCACAAAACAATCACTAATATCAAAATCCGGAATTTCAAACAATTAATAGAGAATTAGACTTATGATTTCACCCTAAGCTTCACTCTGATTTTCAAACCTTTATTCTAACTCAATTTAATATTCACGTTTATTAATCAAGAACACGAATGAAATACTAGCCACCT
Source organism: Panax quinquefolius (assembly GCA_020205615.1). Lineage (NCBI taxonomy): Eukaryota > Viridiplantae > Streptophyta > Magnoliopsida > Apiales > Araliaceae > Panax > Panax quinquefolius. The sequence continues at coordinate 85,546,438 of CM035163.1, forward strand.
CTCGATGCACTAATACCATATTAACTTAAATCCACAATTAAGATAGAAACAAGTTAAACACCTAACTCAACCAACTCACTATATCTCTATGTGAACTGCAATTAAGAAGGTTTAAGCTTAAGTTCTCTATCTGATTACATGTGATGTCAAGCATATATCTACCTTAACAATAATCAAAAATCTGCTATTCACAAAATTCATGACACATGCTATATTAACTAGGTCTAGATTTGAATATCCTCTCACGATTCCATTCAAATCCACAAGGAATTGTTGATCAAGCAATTCATAAATTCACGCTCGGATTAACATAGATAAACTGAAAATATTTTATTGAATTGGAAATCAAAGTTATAGAATCATCGTTTCACCCAAGGATCCATCGCAAGTCTAATAAGTGAATTAGTTCATAACGAATGAATTAAACACTGAAATAATAAAAGAACACATCATCCCAATTACAGAATATAGAAAATTAAGGAGAATAGTAATAGACCACCCTTCTCGCCCTTCGATTCTATAATCTTCGTGGAATTAATCTCCTTCTTCTTTCCTCCAAGCTCTTGTTTTTTAAAATCTCGATAATCGAAGTGTCTAGATAGCTCTCCATTATTCCACAGTTAGCATAAAAGTAATCTCAATTCAGCTCCATAACTCAATCCTAATCCAACTCTAACTCTCCTCATAAGAAATCAAGTGGAGACATGAAACCTTTTCAAAATCAACAACTCAATAGTCAAAGACTCCCACAAAATTAACTAACAACCATCCCACAATCCTAATATTGTCACATAACATAAAGAATTATTAATTCCCAACATAGCCCAACTTCTAGCCAAACAGCAAAAATTCGCCCAACAAATATCCCGACGCAGCACGCCTCGCGCTACGTAACACATACCAACAGAGCGCCCCACGTTATCGCCCCAGGAGGTTGTCTCTTTCCAGCGTGCCCCGCGCCATGTTCCTATGCAGCACAGCGCGCCCCACGCTATGTAGTCAGAAACTCCAAAATTGCTCGAAATCTCTTTCCAATTGTAACATTTTGATAGGCCCATGGATTATCCTGCAACAAGCAAACAACTTATCAAAAGTAACATGAAATTGCCAAAAACTAACAATATATCAAGCTAAACGAACATAAATCGTAGGTTAAAAACCTACTCATCACTTAACTTATACACCATTCATAAACTATCTAACATAATACATTATTATCAAACTATACTATTACAAATTAGCTGCACATTTTATCCCAAGATGAACTTGGCATTATTCTTTTCCTGTATCCAAACGCATTCGCCTTATCTGCAATATTTTATCATGATATAGCAAGGGTGAGCATGAGAGTTGCCCAGCAAGTTTAAGTTCAATAATATAACGATATATCATGATTGAAAGAATCTGAATAATAAGCTGGCTATAATTCAACAATATAATTGTGAACTAGCAGGAACAAACTTTTGACTGAACAAGTATTATACATGAACAAATATATCTGGAACCAACTGGTAATGATGGTGATCAACCTTTCATACCTGACTTATACATGCAATATGTACAGAGTACAATTCATGGCAACCAACAATGATTAACCATAAGCTTATCCGAATGAAACAACTCTTAATAGAGTTAAGTAAAAACAAACTTGCATGAACCGTTGATTACCACTACACAATTTATAACGCTTTATCCGAAGACCTAATATTAGTAATATAGATCTCCAATATTAGAATAATATCATCACAATATAATACTATTATATATATAGATATACATAGAATAACCTAAACACATAACACATAACACATAACACATAACCCTAACAGTCTACAACACACATAAGACTCGGTATCAAATCAAACTGTTGCAGTCTGAGTTGAACCTGACACAAATCTGACATCCCGACGGTCTAGTCGGACTTTTATCGAGTCTAAGTTCAATTAAACTCTGTCCAAACACTTAACCATTATCTAAGATAATTTATTAACAGTCGAAATTTTTTTCGTAAGCTCGTAATAATTTTTAAATAATTATTACTATTTATCATGAATTTTCAATCATTTATAACGTATTTATCTAATTTAAATACCACATAATTTCTTTATCATTAATATTTATTTATTATCAAATATTAATGAAATACATGTCATAATATTATAATATATTTATAATATATCAAAGTATTTTTAATACTTTAAAATCACCTCTATATGATTTTTAAACAATTAAATTCATTATCCGATAATTGCTATTAATATTAAAATATTAATATTTGCATGACAAAATATCAAAAGTTATATTTTATAACTTAAAATATTTTTCTAACCTTTAAATCATTATTTTTCTAACCTTTAAATCATTTTTATATGATTTTTAAATCATTAATTCTATTTTTCCATAATTTATTTAATATATTTTTTAAATAAACTAATTATCATTAATATTGATTAATTAATGAAATTTCTCACAAATTATTAAAAGTCAAGGAAAATATCTTAAAATATTTTCTTTTACCATAATATAATTTTTCATGAATTAAAATAATTTTTAAATAATTTATTTAATATTATAATTAAATAAATTAAATACTATTTATATTCCAAAATATTAAATATTTATGAAATATACTCAAAATAATTAAAAACTATTTTTTAAACTTTAAAATAATTTTTTGGAATTTATTTTGTATTTTTAATAATTAAAAACCATTTTATTCGATTTATTTAATTAAAAATATTAATTTCTGAAATTAACTGTCGCTAAAGGGCCCTATAGCGACAGACCTGTCGCTATAGGTGTTCTTGAGCCTATTCTTGAGCTGCCCACAACTTCAAGTCAGTTTACAAGGTTGGTAGTTTGACCGCGATTAAAACAGTGTTCATGTTGATTTCTAGGAAGCTAATGATACTTAGAATGTAGTATAAGTGTAATACTACAACTATAAACTAAGCTCTTGTCCAATACACAACGAAATCAGAGAGATCAAAGCCTCTCAATATTCTGACAATGTTGTTCTTGAGTTTCTGGGTTGCCTAGAAACTCAAGCAGTGTTAAGGGTCCTTCTATTCAGCCTTACATCATTGATTCTAGGAATGTTTTGGGTGATCTATGAACTCAAACGTGTAGTAGAGGTGTCAGTGAACAACTCTATATCCTCATATCAGTCTAACAATAACATCAAACGAAGATTTAGGCCGGTCAAACTACCTGTCAGGAACTTGTTCTTGAAGATTCTGGGTTTTTCAGAATCTTCATCCGGGCATATCGGTCAACCTAGTTTGACCATAATTATATACGATCCAGTGCATGATCTGGTGGGTATAAAGGCTTCGATGTGTAGGTCTCATGTCAGTCTACAAATATATAACAACAACAAGACCAAATCACATAACATAAGCAAGATCCATGGCCTGAAAAATCGTTGTCAGAAAAATCTGGGTTTCTAGGTTACCCAGAAACTAGATTTCGTGAACGGTCAACAACCTTTGACTGCTCATAAGTTACGATCTAGACATGCTATGACTCTGTTTCAAGTTTCAGAACAAAGACCACATAACATACTACAAGTTTACAACTTAAAACAACACAAATCATTAACATAGAAAGATCTAAGGCGTCTGACATTAGACTGTCAGACAATATTTTTTCTAATTTTCCAGATTTGAGAAATTTTTAAATTCGAGCACTTGGATGTTATGGATCTGGGATATAACAACTCAAATCACTAAATGACACCTTATTACACATATTTATCCAACAAATTACAACATATAACCTCAGATCATAAGATTTCTAAGTTTAGGGTTTATACCTCTTTAACTTTGATCCTTTGATTTCTGACTTTTGATTCTGAGGTTAGCTTGCTATGCACTGATTATGGCTTATCTTATCACTCTCTCTCACTCTAGATTTCGGATTTTGTAGAGAGAGAAAGGGCTGGATAGAATGAACATAAAAGTAAGATTTTTATTACTTTAGTCTTTCTACTTTTTGATTCCATGGCCAAGAATGTTAATGATGTGGCCTAATTAGCTGATATGTGGTGTAATGGGACACTTGTCAATCCACTTTGGTGCATCACCACATAATCCAAAATATCTTATACTTACTAAATATACAAAAGGGCAAAATGGTCATTTCCATAAAATTTTTATTCAAGAATTGTCATTTGTTGCAAACCCTTAGAGTTTGAGCCATTTAGGGTTTAGGGCTTGAACCCTTAGGGTTTCGGAATAATTTCTAGAATTTCCAAATTAGGTTTTCAAAAATAAAAAATTAATATTTCTAAATTATAATTATAGTATCTAATTATATTAAAATTTTCTAATCATAATTTAAATCTTGCTAATTAGGATTAGTATTTCCTAATTAATATTGCTAATTAAGCAATTAGGGTCAAAATGGTCGTTAGGATTTACAACCCAAAAATTAGGGTTTCTAATAGAAAAACAATTTTCTAATTTAGAAATTAGATTTCTTAATTAGATTAGGATTTTCTAATTACCTATAACTTGAAAATTAGGATTAATATATCCTAATTAACATTAAAATTATTAAACTAACAATCGGTCTTTCTCTAATTACAAATTAGGGTTCCTAAACTAGAAATTAGGGTTTCATATTTTGAATTTAGGGTTTTCTAACCAATTTGTTAAGATTAACCGTAATTAATCTTATAATTATTTACAATTACGCCATTAAGTTCCCAATTTAGGGTTTCATACATCGAATTAAGGTTTCGAATACCCGGAACTGAAATTAGGGTTTCCAGAACCAGTTTTAGGGTTTTTTATTAATCGTTAGGGTTTTCTAACCGAACGTTGACGTTCTTAATATATACTTAGGGTTTGTTACAAATATCGTTTATCTGGTCAACCCTTGACCCTTAACCATATACTGTACACATATACACAGAACATATTCACGTATTTCATTAATCCTGAATAATTCACCTAAATCCTTCACAGAATTTTGAAATCCTCAAAATTCCATCTTAAAAATATCAAACGCATACACTTATTTTCTGTCTAGGTTCTAATATTGAACCTTAAATCATTTAATAAAATTTTTAAAAATATTCAAATTCTCGGGTTGTCACACAAGGGGTGATGACTTGGGATAGGTTTAAGGAGATATTCTTTGAGACTTATTTCCAAGAGAGATCGAAGAATCAGTTGGAGGTGCAGTTTCTAGAACTGAAGTAGGGATCAATGACGGTATCGGAATATGCTACAAAATTTAACGAGTTGGCGAGGTTTGCGCCATATCAAGTCAACACAGATGAGCGAAAGGCTAAGAGGTTTGAGCAGGGACTGAAACCCTGGGTGTATAGTAGGGTCTCCATGTTTCAGCTGAAGACATTTACATCAGTACTGGAGAAGGCAATTCTCGCTGAAGGTGGAGGCAAGGCGGTAACGAAGTTTAATCAAGAACAAAGAAAGAAGAAGAATGAAGGTGGTGGTGGTGGTGGTGGAAATGGTAACAATAACCTGAAGAGAAAATGGAATGGAAATGTGGGTGCTGGAAATTAGCAGGGTAACTAGAAGAATAGGAAGTTCGAAGCATGTGCTACATGCGGGAAGTTCCACAAGGGTATGTGCTTAATGGGGAAACATGTATTCTTTAATTGTGGCCAGGAAGGTCACATTGCCTCAAATTGCAATCAACCAAAGAAGAACGTTTGCTTCACATGCGGGTCAAAGGATCATTTTGCTCGTGAGTGACCTAACAAGAAAGCTGGGGAGACAACAGGAAGCAAGGGAGGTAGCAGTGGAGGTACATGGACCATTGTTGGACCAACATCATCAAACAAACCCACAGACAGAACCTTCAACATGACTGTGAAAGATGCTGTGCAATCAAAGGATGTTGTGTCAGGTATTATCCCAATCAATGATATAGATTCTTATGTATTATTTGATTCGGGTGCTACTTGTTCGTTTATATCTGATGAATTTGCTAAGAGGTTAGGATTGCCTAGTGAAGAATTGAATTTTTCTTTAAACATAGAAATTGCGAATAAGGAAGAGATTCCTGTTAGGTTTATATACAAGAATTGTAGGGTGAATATTAAGGGGAATATCATGATGGTAGATTTAATCCCGATTAAACTAGGAGAGTTTGATGTTATATTGGGAATGGATTGACTATTTAATTATGGAGCGATAATTGATTGTCAAAAGAAATGTGTAAACCTTATGACTCCATCAAAGGTAGTTTTCTACGGTAGCAAATCGCCTAGACATGCGAGACGTCTGACGATTATGCAGGCCAAAAAGTTATTAAGTCAAGGCTGTGTGGGTTATTTAGCTTACATAGTCGATACTCAGAGGAAGGGGGTGAAACTGGAAGAGATACCTGTGACGCCCCCAAAATAGGTATACATCACCCATTCTGAGTTGTCAATACATGGTACAGAAACAACTACAACTTTATTATTACAACATATAAATCGTGAGTTTTAAATACGAGATATTGCCATCTGCACAATATCCACACGCAAATAAATCCCCATCATAATTATTGATACATTATTTTACAAAATGGTGAGGACTACTAAACAACTCTCTCTAGAACCTTCATTCCATACCCCGATTAGTACTGCCACATTCTCGCCTCCCGAGAAGAAAAATGGAACAACAAGGAAAAGGGTGAGCTCAACTAGCCCAAGAAGAAATATTATGACTAAGATAATATACAACAAATTATCGTTAGTCTTCAACAGGAAAAATCTAATAGAATACAATAGACAACAACTTTTAAATCAATATTCGCAATGAAATAATAATTCATTAGAAGAGTTAAGTAGAGAATGCAAACTACTATCTTCTATGTATGAATTTAAAAGTTCATCGCTCTATCTTTTATCCTCGTAATATCAATCAATATATATCTCGAATCAAATATTCATCTTTGCACTACGTGCCAAAGATATTCATCACCGGGTCATGTTCATCCAAACACTGCTCATCTTTGCACTACGGGCCAAAGATATTCATCGAATCATTCATCTTTTGCACTACAGCCAAAGATATTCAATAATATCATCATTTAAGACCGAGGATGATGAAAAATATTTTTAAAGAAACGAATCCAGTTAAACCAAATGACAAGGATTAAGGGTTAAGGGTTCGGTACTTTGTTTTATCCATGTCCAAAAATACCTTAAAAATAATCATAGTGGTGTAAAATTCAAGAATGATCAAAACATGGATACAATCAAAACTAGTATCCAGAATAGATATTTTGGACGAAAAGAAAAATTTTCATTTTTCGATGAATAGTGCCGTATTCGTGAATAGTACCGTATACGTGAATAGTGCCGTATACGTGAATAGTAACCTCGACACTAAAAATTCCAAATTTGATTAAAAAGTTCAGATCAATACTTCGGCATAATGATATTAGAATAAATAATATCATTTTAAAAAAAATATCTCTTACCTCACAAAGATAGTACTTCTAGTTGAAACACCGGATATAGGCTATGACTTGAACTTGCACCATATAGCAATACTCAAAATATACTCAAAATACTCACAAGAATACGCTTGATAATATAGAGAGAGAAAACTTCAGTTTCTGGTGTGATTTTCAATTCTAACCTAAGCACCCTATTTATAGGAAAATGCTTAGAATACCAAAACAGAAAATTTAATAAAATATTAATATATATTTATTGAATTCCTACGCACACAAAATCTGATTCAAACCATCAGTCACCAAGAGTGACTCACCTTGCCTAAATAAAAAAAACGTTTTTCTTATTAAAAATATTTAAAACTTCAAAAATTAATTATTTCGGAGCTTCAGAACTTCAATAATTGATAATAAATAGCTCTTTTATCAGAAAAATTCGAAACTCACAACTTTCCATAGGAAATTCCATTATCTATAACTTTACAGAAGGAAGTTTTTCCAAATTCCAAACAGAAATTGACCGAAATCCATAAACGGGCGATTTTACATGCTATAATCAAATTTCAGTCAAGAAATGGGGTCCACCAACATGTTTAACATGTTTTAAACATTTATTGCAACAAAATACTCTTTCTCCTCGTATACTCATATATCACACATTCATTGTAAAAATATCACCATTATTATATTATTAAAAATATAATAATATATTTAAATGAATTATTTTATCGTAAAAGATAAAATTTCAATTTTCAACAATTGTCATATTAAAAATTTTCTCCATCTATATCCACATAAAATCAATATTTTCCTCATCATATGAATCAATAATTAATTATTCACAAATAATATTACGTAATCACAATATCGACAACCGACGGGGCCTCAGAAAGAGGGGGCTTTCCAATAAGAATTTCTCCTTCTCATGCGCAGCAATTAGGTGACCAAACCTCTCCTTAGACAGAACTTTCTAGACATTGCCAATAATGTTATCTAATAATATTATTCAGATAATATGAATTATTGCTTCGATAATAAAAAATACTGTGTAATGACAATTATTGAAACAACAACAATATAAAATATCAACGCAACAATTATTAAATCAATAAAATAAAATACTGAACAGTAATTACTGTAACCATTATTGAGTAGTGCCTTCTTACGTAAGAATCAATAATTGGTGCAATACCGTGTGCTACTGTGTTTTAACCACCGAGTATTTTAACAGTATTAACGATAACAACTACGCCGTTATTTTTAAACAACTTATATTTGTCGTTTTCTTCATCTAATCGCTTTTCGTTATGGGGCCCACAAAAGACTGCGCCGTAGTACGAATATTCCCCAACAGCAAGAATATTCCACGACCAAACGAATATTCCCCGACAATAATGAATATTTTATAACCACTTGCTTATTTTGAAATATTTGCGTATTTTACCCATAACTATCCACATTAATCAAATCAACCCTTACTATTTCAAAATAATAAATAGAGAAAATTAAATTTCATTAATAATAAGTTGGGGTCTTACAACCTCCCTCCTTATGAAATTTCGTCCTCGAAATTGACGTACGTACCTGGTGTTTCGAAAAGGTGAGGATACCTCGCTTTCATTTCCGTTTCCAATTCCCAGGTCATTTCCTCTATAGCATGATTCCTCCACAAAACTTTAACTTGTGGTATGACCTTTGCGCGTAGGACATGCTCCTTCCTATCCAAAATCTTGATAGGTACCTCTTCGTACGTTAAGTCTTCGGCTATCTCGTCCGGTTCTAACTCTATAACGTGGTTTGGGTCTTTCACATATTTACGAAGTACAGATATGTGAAACACATTATGAACACGAGACATACTCGGAGGTAACGCGAGTCTATAGGCTACATTTCCTACTCGGTCAAGAATTTGAAATGGACCAATAAATCGTGGATTGAGCTTTCCTCTCTTCCCAAATCTTGTAACTCCCTTCCATGGAGAAACTCGCAACAATACATGATCCCTTATACTAAATTCCACGTCCTTTCGATGAAGATCCGCATAACTCTTTTGTCGATCTTGTGCCGCTTTGTATACATTTAATCGAATCATTTGGATCTTTTCGGTGAGTCATACGTATTTAACTCTGGTCCCAACAATGTTGCTTCACCCACCTCATCCCAACATATTGGAGAGCGACACTTTCGTCCATATAATGCTTCAAATGGAGCCACACCTATACTTGCCTGATAACTGTTGTTGTAAGAGAATTCCACCAATGGTAAATACTTATCCCAACTGCCCTTGAAGTCTAGGACACAGAGTCTTAATAGATCTTCAAGAGTTTGAATAGTCCTCTCTGATTGTCCGTCCGTTTGAGGATGGTATGCCGAACTAAATCGCAAATCCGTGCCCATAGCTTTTTGCAAACTAACCCAAAATCTTGAAGTGAATCTAAAAGTAGTATGCACACAAGCCAATCATGTTTGATGATAAAGCATATACTTTGTAACAATCTTATTCATTTATTAATAAAAAGTATTAATTTATTAAAGGCTTTTAATTATCTACATGATGCTGTTTTATAATATGTGATAAACTCATAGTTTTAAGCAATGCTTTTAGAATAATGATGATGATCATTCTAATGAGATCTAAATTCTTAGAAAGCTTAAAACTAAAATAGTTCCCAATCATTGGATTACTAAATTGGGGATTAGTGAATCCGGATAGATTGGTACATCGTTGCTTTGCTCATTGGATGAGGATGATTGATCTCATGATCATTTGTGTGGAGACACTAAAGCAAGTATGTAGGTGCTTATTAGAGAATAAGTTCATTGAGCAACGTGGCTCGCTAAGGAATACCTAATGGAGTTTTACTTGCTCATCAATAGGAATTCTGTAGTGATAGTAGTACAAGTGATCCTTGGACTTGAGATCATCATAGTATCTTGTGTATGATGAGTTATACTTTGACTTATTCCTTAAGACCCTTAGGGTATATCAAAGGATATGCTTGGGTATAATAAGTTGTACATGAAGATAATGTATGATCAATAAAGAATCTACCACTTATTAAAAAGAAGAGAAATGTCCTATGTGATTCGATAAATGACAACCCAAAGAGTCCTTGGCGAGGAAGAATGAAATTAGAAAGGAGTTTCTAATTTGCATTATTTGAGTTGTGCATTTAAGAGTCGAAATACATATAATTAAATAAAATAAGACTTGACAATGAATTCCATGTCTTATATTTAATTGGGACATTGTATGGTGGAAGGATTGAATTGTCATTTAAACTATTTACTCAAAGGTTCTTTAATAATTAATGTTGAAATCTATATTATCCGGAAAGTCGTTGATCGCTAGGAGGCTTATCCTATTGTAGAATAAATATTATTTATTTAAATAAATTAATTATTTAATTTATTTATTTAAATAAGATTAGAATTGTTCTAATTGATTTATTCACAACCTATTTAATATGGAGAACCTAAAGGGTCACACCATAAAAGGAAGAATAATTATTTAAGAAGTTAATGGCATAATCGTAATAATATATTAAGTATATTTAATTTAATCTATGGTGATAGAATAAATTAAATAGCTTAATATTTATTATTTAATATTTTAGAAATATTAAATATAAATTAATAAGAGGAGTCTTATTAATATTATTACAATTATTATTATTTTAATTTCTAAAAGAGTTTAGGAATTAATTTAATATAAGTACTCTCATTTATTCCTAATTGGATTAGGAAGGAAAATTAGTTAAAGGAGTTTAATTAATTATCCCTAATAAGATTAGGGAATTAATTAATTAATGAATTTAATTAATTAAATAAAACCCAATTCCTTAATTGTTAAGGTGGGTTGCCCACATCTATAAATAAGAGGAGTCTTATTATGGGTGGGGGGGTTGTTGACTTTTACAACATAATGCAATTCCAAAGAGTTGAGAGTACGCTCTTTCTATATAGAGATAGAAAAACTAGGGTTTAGCCAACCACCCATCTTCTTGAATTTTTTTTTTCCTTGGTGGATCACCTCTAGAGGCCAAACACTTGGGTGGCTAACGTTGATCAAAGGAAGGAACCAAACCCGGTGGATTCAAGTTGAACGCGAAAAGGATTGGAGGTGAACTTGTACTTGAGGAAGCTCGGATCTTAAAGGGTATGTTTCTTATTCATCTTTTTCGTTTAATTAATAATTGTGCATAAAGGGTGATCCGGGTATATGGTTTGTAAAATTTTTAAACTCTGATTTTTACACGTTTCCGCTTATTTATGCAATTTGATTGCGTTCTTGAATATTACAAACCTAACAGTTGTATCAGAGCCAAACCTTTATGTGAATTATTAATTATTTTAATTTAATATATATATTGATATGTCTTTAGAATAATTTAATTGGGCATAATTTTGTTGTGTAAGATTTAAAAAAAAAAAAAAAAAATAAAAAAAATAAAATAATATCCGAAAATCTGTTATACCGCGTATTGAATTTCATTCTTCTCTCACTATGATTCATGTGGTTGGTGATCTGGTTGTTACCTGGAGTATGTTAGTTACTATAAATTAGATATATGATATCTTATATAAATTTACTATATACTTATATACCTCAAATCTAGTTTTCGGATGAATGATATAACGATAATGCGGTTATTATTTATATATATATATATATATATATATATATATATATATATGTATTCGTGGTTCGCATACAGACGTTATTATATATATATAATAATCTTAATAATTTTATAATTAAAATAAATAGTTTATTTTAATTTTAAAATAAAATAAAAAAATTATTTTAATCTTAAAATAAAAGTTTATTTTAATATTAAAATTAAATTTCATGCTAACTAATTAGAGTTGGAATTGGATTCCATGATAACTAATTGGAGTTGAAATTGGATTTCATATTTCCTTAAATAAAGGAGTTTATTTAAATATTAAATAAGATTTCATATTATTCAAAATAAAGGAGTTTATTTGTGAATAGGAAAGAAAAAATCCGTGTTTCCTTAAATAAAGGAGTTTATTTAAATATGAAATAAGATTTCATATTATTCAAAATAAAGGAGTTTATTTGTGAATAGGAAAGAGAAAATCCGTGTTTCCTTAAATAAAGGAGTTTATTTAAATATGAAATAAGATTTCATATTATTCAAAATAAAGGAGTTTATTTGTGAATAGGAAAAAAAAATCGGTGTTTCCTTAAATAAAGGAGTTTATTTTTTTACATGGAATTGGATTCCATAATTAATTAAAATAAAGGAGTTTATTTTGATTAAAGATTTTGATTAAAATAAAATAGTTTATTTTATTCAAAATTGGATAAATTAAAATAAAATAGTTTTATTTTGATTTAAATTTGGATTGAAATAAGGGAGTTTATTTTAATTCAAAATTAGATTTTATACTAACTAAATTTGCCCATTAAATGATATCAATATATATATGAAATGTTTATTATTCATAAGATGAATGTTATTTATCGATGCATATGATGATGTGTATGATAATAAATGGGATTGATTATGGACTATCGACCAATGTGATTGGATTTCATTTTAGTTGGATGCATGAATGTATGGGTTTTTTATTAAATGGGGTCTCACAGACTCGCCTTCTCTAATTTTTCTTAATGTAAATTCTATCTCTCTCCTATGTACTTCCCTCGATCACGATCAAGGTTTCTATTTATTTTAAATAGTTTTGTAATAGGAATAGTTAGAATTAAGTTTAAAAAATTGGAGATCAAGGAGCAAGGAGCGCGTGAAGACCCGTTTGTAATGGAGCCCAGGTTTAAATGTAATAGTTATATTTAAATATTATTTCTTGCACCCCTAGGGTTTGACCTTTTGGTTCACTTGGTGGCTCTAGTGAACCAAACTAGAATAAAAGTCCATAATCAATCCGGGTAGAATATAGTATTCTATATGTGCATGCTTATTCTATATATATTATATATTATGCAAACATGCTTCGCATGTTCATTAATATATGACGCGTATTTTATATATATATGTGCAATGCGCTAAACAAGATGAGACAAATTAATAACAAACCCCTCAATTTTTATATTAAGTCCTAAGCGTTCAAAGATATTTGGAATATCGAACGTCGCCTTCTAGCATGATAAAATTAATAGAGTATTAAATATTTAATATGAGTTTGTTGTGTCACCACAAGGCAAGTATTAAGTATTTAAGATGTTAATTTATCACATTTGATGCTTATAAAGAAAATTGAACAATATTGTTTTGTTGTGTCACCACAAGGATGATATTTTATTTTATTTTTTATTTTTGAATATATGGAGTGCTAGGTCGGACTTAACTTGGATAATTTTGATTCGGATGTGCCACCACTTGATCAAAATAATCTAAGAGGCAAAAGAAAAGGAGTTGCATAGTTGATGTAATTGACAAAAGTTGTCTACCTATTTATTTATATATAGTTTGTTGTGTCACCACAAGGCTATATACATTTGAAATGGGATCCTTATTCTCACTAGCAAATCTTTAATTAGATTTTGCCGAACTATATAAGTGAGGTAATATAGTTTGAAGAAAATAGTGGGAGATACCAATTTAAAACAAGACCTAATTTATTTTGGTAATTAATAAAAGAATGTATGTTAAAATGTTGTTAATTACAAATTCATTTACGTAATTTTACAATGTCTAAATTACTATCATCATGCGAAGCATATTAAATGCTAAATTAACCGCATCAATTAAACGGATTGGTTAAGAAATTTGAGAATAGTTCTCATAGTGAAAAGCTATCTTATGTCCTTAATACACCTATCCTCGCAATGGTTGCGCATAATGCCTCCGAGGAAGAGATTGCTACTTTTAGAAAGTGACAAGATGATGCACGTTGGCTCGATGCATCATGCTCGCATCCATGAGTAACGAGCTTCACGTCGAAGATGAAACTATGGATGTTTCTTACTATATTCCCGCACATCAAGTAGTTGATGGTGAGGAAAGTAGGATGAAAGATATCGATATCTAAGGAGCTCTTCCGATCTAGAATGGCCAATGGCACTATAAGATGCACAAAAGTTCTTAACATAATCAATTTGATTGATCAATTAGGACAACCGGTTTTGTCATGGATGGAGAGTTGAGCCAAGATTTGATCTTGCACTCACTCCGGACTCTTTTCACAATTGTTGTGAATTTTCATATGAACAAGCTAGATATCGCCCTCGCCGATTTGCTTAACATATTGAAAATGTTGAGAGTCATTTTCCAACCAAGAAAGATCAAGTCTTACTGGTAGGGGCCAAATGATCTTCTGAAAAGAAGAACGATTCAAAGAAGGTATATAGAAAGGCAAAAACAAAGGATAATAAGAACAAAACTGATACGGATAGCAAAGGAGTTTGCTTCCACTGCTATAAGCCTGGACACTGGAAAGAAACTACAAGAAGCATCTTGCAGAGGCTAACCAAAGAAGCTTAGTGAAGTTTTGGTTGCAAATACAAATTTTTTCATGATTTAAAATAATTTTTTCTTTAAGTCAAGGTTCTACTTGGGTATTGGATACCGACTTTGGTTATCATAAATATAGATTTATGAAGGACCAAGCGAAATAGAAAGTTAAACAAAGATAAGTAATCCTATGTGTGGAAAATGAAGCAAAGGTTTCTTGCATTAGCTATAAAACTTATAGTCTAGCAGACCGCCACGGCAAATTTATTAAGTCAATAAGTTGTTATTGTATTCCAATTCTTGTTAGAAACATTATTTCCATTTTATTGTTGGACAATAAAATTTTTGGTATTATAATTAAGAATAATTGTTGTTCTATTTATAATAATAATGTTTCGTGATAGAACCGAAAGATTACTTAATGGATTTTGTATACTTGACTTACGTGGAAAATTATTTTATAAATTGAACAAACTAATATAAGAAAAGGAGATGATCATTCAAAGAGTTAAATGTATGTATTTGTTGAATACAAGTGTGAATTATTTGAAAGGTTCAAAGAATTGTAAATGAAACAAATTGGCAAAGTATTAAGATTCTTTGATTAGATCAAGGAATAAATACTTGTGCAATAAGTTTCTAGATCATCTCAAATGGTTTTCTCATAATGGACACATCCCGATCTGTGATAATTGATTGATGTATCCGAATGAAAATCGTACCTTGTTGGACATGGTGCGGTCCATAATGATTTTACCGACATTCCAAAGATCCTTTTGGGATAATGTCCTAGAAATGACTGCATATCTACGAAAATGGTAACCTCAAAATCCGGCCCCAAGACTCCATAAAAGTTATGGATAGAGAGGATTCCTAATCTTAAGTTTGTTAAGATAAGGGGTTCCAACTTATGTGAAAAGGTTTCAAAAGGATAAGCTTGGGACAAGATTTGACAAGTGTCGATTTGTGGGACATCCTAAAGTAAGTTTAGGGTATATGTTCTATAATTCTACTTAGCAAAAGGTGTTTGTTGTAAACACACGCCTTCTAAGATAAAGGTGTTTATCATTGAAGGGGCTAGTGGGAGGATAATAGATCTTGAATGTTCAAGAACCACAAAACACTATAAGTCAAATAAGAGGAACTCAGAGATAGACCTATTGTACCACAAAACCTAATCGTAAATCGAATAATCTTCAAGATACCTAGGAGGTATGGATTCATCATGGATGATGATGAGGTACGCATCATAGAAGATGATAATCCAGAGTTACATGCGATGATGTAAGACTTCTAATGTGTACAAAAGGGTCAGTGGGAGCGTCGTGAAATTTCTAGTATTATATGTTGATATACTACGGATGAGGAATAACATACCAATGCTACAATCAGTAATGATAAAGTTGTCTAAACATTCCTCCACGAATGATTTGGGAAGAGTATCTTAATTGGGAATAAAATCTATATAGATAGATTTAAAAGAATGCTCAACTTAACCCAAGGAACGTATATTCATTTGATGCTAAAGTCGTTTAGCATGGCAAACTCCAAGAGATATCTCATGTCGATGAGCTATGGAGTGTATCTCTTTTAATAGTCCCCACAGACCGACTCACGAAAGAGAGGTCGCATGAGTGACAATCATGTATGCAATGAAATGTGCGAGACCGATGTTGATCGATCATATCCTGGAGAAGTTCACTATGAAATGTGAAAAACATCTTAAAGTGCTTAACCTAGCACTAAGGATGTGATCATATTCATGGTGGGTCTAAATTAAACTAACTAGAGGGACTTTTTTCAATCAGACTAAGATGACGGAAAATCCACTTTAAGGTAAGCGTTTATCTTGAGCAGTGGTGCGGTGAAAATCCAAGGTTCCAAGCAAGGTGATTCTTTGGTTTAAGTGAAAAGACAAAGTATATAGCTATAAATGAAGTTTTAGTTGATTGTTTGGATTAAAAGTGAAAGTAGTATGCACACAAGCCAATCATGTTTGATGATAAAAAGCATATACTTTGTAACAATCTTATTCATTTATTAATAAAAGTATTAATTTATTAAAGGCTTTTAATTATCTACATGATGTTTGTTTTATAATATGTGATAAACCCATAGTTTTAAGCAATGCTTTTAGAATAATGATGATGATCATTCTAATGAGATCTAAATTCTTAGAAAGCTTAAAACTAAAATAGTTCCCAATCATTGGATTACTAAATTGGGGATTAGTGAATCCGGATAGATTGGTACATCGTTGCTTGCTCATTGGATGAGGATGATTGATCTCATGATCATTTGTGTGGAGACACTAAAGCAAGTATGTAGGTGCTTATTAGAGAATAAGTTCAATTTGAGCGTTGGCTCGCTAAGGAATACCTAATGGAGTTTTATTTGCTGTCAATAGGAATTCACTCAGAGTGATAGTAGTACAAGTGATCCTTGGACTTGAGATCATCATAGTATCTTGTGTATGATGAGTTATACTTTGACTTATTCCTTAAGACCCTTAGGGTATATCAAAGGGTATGCTTGGGTATAATAAGTTGTACATGGAGATAATGTATGATCAATAAAGAATCTACCACTTCTATTAAAAGAAGAAATGTCCTATGTGATTCGATAAATGACAACCCAGTAGAGTCCTTGGCGGCGAAATGAAATTAGAAAGGAGTTTCTAATTTGCATTATTTGGAGTTGTGCATTTAAGAGATCGAAATACATATAATTAAATAAAATAAGACTTGACAATAATTCCATGTCTTATATTTAATTGGGACATTGTATGGTGGAAGGATTGAATTATGCAGTAACTATTTACTCAAAGGTTCTTTTATGATTAATGTTGAAATCTATATTATCTGGAAAGTCGTTGATCGCTAGGAGGAGGCTTATCCTATTGTAGAATAAATATTATTTATTTAAATAAATTAATTATTTAATTTATTTATTTAAATAAGATTAAATTGTTCTAATTGATTTATTCACAACCTAGTTTAATATGGAGAACCTAAAGGGTCACACCATAAAAGGAAGAATAATTATTTAAGAAGTTAATGGCATAATCGTAATAATATATTAAGTATATTTAATTTAATCTATGGTGATAGAATAAATTAAATAGCTTAATATTATTATTTAATATTTTAGAAATATTAAATATAAATTAATAAGAGGAGTCTTATTAATATTATTACAATTATTATTATTTTAATTTCTAAAAGAGTTTAGGAATTAATTTAATATAAGTACTCTCATTTATTCCTAATAAGATTAGGAGGTTAAATTAATTAAAGGAGTTTAATTAATTATCCCTAATAAGATTAGGGAGCTTAATTAATTAAAAAATTTAATTAATTAAATAAAACCCAATTCCTTAATTGTTAAGGTGGGTTGCCCACATCTATAAATAAGAGGAGTCTTATTATGGGTGGGGATGGGTTGTTGATTTTTCAACATACGTAATTCCAATTGTTGGGAGAGTACGTCTTTTTCTATAGAGATAGAAAACTAGGGTTTAGCCAAACACCCATTTTCTTGAATTTTTATTCTTCCTTGGTGGATCACCTCTAGAGGCCAAACATTTGGGTGGCTAACGTTGATCAAAGGAAGGAACCAAACCCGGTGGATTCAAGTTGAACGCGAAAGGATTTGGAGGTGAACTTGTACCTGAGGAAGCTCGATCTTCAAGGGTATGATTTTATTCTTTATCTTTTTTTTCGTTTAATTAATAATTGTGCATAAAGGATGATCCGGGTATATGGTTTGTAAAATTTTTAAACTCGATTTTACACGTTTTTAGCTTATTTTATGCAATTTGATTGCGTTATGAATATTACAAACCTAACGGTGGCATCGAGCCCAAACCTTTATGCGAATTATTAATTGTTTTAATTTGATATGTATATTGATATGTGTTTAGAACAATTTAATTGGGCATAATTTTATTGTATAAAAAATTTATTAAAAAAAAAAAAAAAAAAAAAAATTTTTTCTAAAAATTTTTTTTTTTAAATTCAAATTCACATGCGTTTTTTCCGAAGCAACAAGAACTACTAAAGGTTGGCATATGGCTGCTATTCATAAAAAAAAAAAAAAAAAATTATAGGATGAGTATTAAAGCAAATATATATTATACTATTCATATCAAAAACAAATTATATGTCCTATTATTAATTTTTTGTATTTATTAATATTATTTTTTTTTGCAATACGCATATTTATAAATCAAGAAGTAATCATTATATGATTATCTAATGATTATATAATGATGATATATAATCATTATATATATATATATATATATATATATATAAATAATAAATAATAAAATTTTTTTTATATATATATATATATATATTATATATATATATATATATATATATATATATATATATATATATATATATATATATATATATATATATATATATATATATATAATTTTATAATTTTAAATAAAAAAATTTATTTTAATTTTAAAATAAAAGGTTTATTTTAATATTAAAATAAAAAGGTTTATTTTAATTTTAAAATTAAATTTCATGCTAACTAATTAGAGTTGGAATTGGATTCCATGATAACTAATTGGAGTTGAAATTGGATTCCATCTTTCCTTAAATAAAGGAGTTTATTTAGATATGAAATAAGATTTCATATTATTCAAAATAAAAGAGTTTATTTGTGAATAGGAAAGAGAATCCATGTTTCCTTAAATAAAGGAGTTTATTTAGATATGAAATAAGATTTCATATTATTCAAAATAAAAGAGTTTATTTGTGAATAGGAAAGAAAATCCGTGTTTCCTTAAATAAAGGAGTTTATTTAAATATGAAATAAGATTTCATATTATTCAAAATAAAGGAGTTTATTTGTGAATAGGAAAAAAAATATCCGTGTTTCCTTTAATAAAGATTTTTTTTTACATGGAATTGGATTCCATAATTAATTAAAATAAAAGAGTTTATTTTAATTAAATTTTTTTTTATACATGGAATTGGATTCCATAATTAATTAAAATAAAGGAGTTTATTTTGATTAAAGATTTTGATTAAAATAAAATAGTTTATTTTATTCAAAATTGGATAAATTAAAATAAAATAGTTTTATTTTGATTTAAATTTGGATTAAAATAAAGGAGTTTATTTTGATTCAAAATAGATTTTATACTAACTAAATTTGCCCATTAAATGATATCAATATATATATTAAATGTTTATTATTCATAAGATGAATGTTATTTATTGATGCATATGGTGATGTGTATGATAATAAATGGGATTGATTATGGACTATTGACCAATGTGATTGGATTTTATTTTAGTTGGATGCATGAATGTATGGGTTTTATTAAATGGGGTTCTGCGTACACTCGTCTTCTCTAATTTTTTCTTAATGTAAATTCTATCTCACTCCTATGTACTTCCCCTTGACTGCTGATCAAGGTTTCTATTTATTTTAAATAGTTTTGTAATAGGAATAGTTAGAATTAATTTTGAAGAATTGGAGATCAAGGAGCAAGGAGCGCTTGAAGACCCGTTTTGTAATGGAGCCCGGGTTTAAATGTAATAGTTATATTTAAATATTATTTCTTGCACCCCTAGGGTTTGACCTTTTGGTTCACTTGGTGGCTCTAGTGAACCAAACTAGAATAAAAGTCCATAATCAATCCGGGTAGAATATAGTATTCTATATGTGCATGCTTATACTATATATATATATATATATATGCAAACATGCTTTATGTTCATTAATATGATGCGTATTTTATATATATATGTGCATGCATGGCGCTAAACAAGATGAGACAAATTAATAACAAACCCCTCAATTTTTTTATATTAAGTCCTAAGCGTTCAAAGATATTTGGAATATCGAGCGTAAGCCTTCTAGCATGATAAAATTAATAGAGTATTAAATATTTAATATGAGTTTGTTGTGTCACCACAAGGCAAGTATTAAGTATTTAAGATGTTAATTTATCACATTTGATGCTTATAAAGAAAATTGAACAATATTGTTTTGTTGTGTCACCACAAGGATGATATTTTTCTTTTTGAATATATGGAGTGCTAGGTTGGACTTAACTTGGATAATTTTGATTCGGATGTGCCACCACTTGATCAAAATAATCTAAGAGGCAAAATACAAGGAGTTGCATAGTTGATGTAATTGACAAAAGTTGTCTACCTATTTATTTATATATAGTTTGTTGTGTCACCACAAGGCTATATACATTTGAAATGGGATCCTTATTCTCACTAGCAAATCTTTAATTAGATTTTGCCGAACTATATAAGTGAGGGTAATATAGTTTGAAGAAAATAGTGGGAGATACCAATTTAAAACAAGACCTAATTTATTTTGGTAATTAATAAAAGAATGTATGTTAAAATGTTGTTAATTACAAATTCATTTACAAAATTTTACAATGTCTAAAATTACTATCATTTGCGAAGCATATTAGATGCTAAATTAATCGGAATCAATTAAACGGATTGGTTAAGGAATTTGAGAATAGTTCTCATAAATTTGAAAAGCTATCTTATGTCCTTAATACGCCTATCCCTGCAATGGTTGCAGATAATGCCTCTGAGGAAGAGATTGCTACTTTTAGAAAGTGGCAAGATGATGCACAGTTGGCTCAATGCATCATGCTCGCATCCATGAGTAACGAGCTTCACGTCGGATGAAACTATGGATGCTCTACTATATTCCCGCACATCAAGTAGTTGATGGTGAGGAAAGTAGGGGCCGATAGATATCGAGATATCTAAGGAGCTCTTCCGATCTAGAATGACCAATGGCACTATAAAGATGAGATAAAAAGTTCTTAACATAATCAATTTGATTGATCAATTAGGACAACTGGTTTTTTTATCATGGATGGAGAGTTGAGCCAAGATTTGATCTTGCACTCACTCCGGACTCCTTTCACAATTGTTGTGAATTTTTCATATGAACAAGCTAGATATCGGCTTCATTTGATTTGCTTAACATGTTGAAAAATGTTGAGAGTCACTTTCCAACCAAGAAAGATCAAGTCTTCTTGGTAGGGGCCAAAGGATCTTCCGAAAGAAGAACGATTCAAAGAAGGTAAATAAAAAGGCAAAACAAAGGATAATAAGAACAAAAGCGATACGGATAGCAAAGGAGTTTGCTTCCACTACAATAAGCTAGGACACTGGAAAGAAACTGCGAGAAGCATCTTGCAGAGGCTAACCAAAGAAGCTTAGTGAAGTTTGATTACAAATACAATTTTGTTCATGATTTAAATAAATTTTTTTTTAAAGTCAAGGTTCTACTTGGGTATTGGATACCGACTTTGGTTATCATAAATATAGATTTATGAAGGGACCAAGCAGAAGTAGAAAGCTAAACAAATATAAGTAATCCTATGTGTGGAAATGAAGCAAAGGTTGCTTTGCATTAGCCATAGAAACTTATAGTTTAGCAATGCCTACGAGGAAAATCTATTAAGTCAATAAGTTGTTATTGTATTCCAGTTCTTGTTAAAAATATTATTTCCATTTTATTGTTGGACAATGAAATCTTTGGTATTATAATTAAGAACAATTGTTGTTCTATTTATAATAATAATGTTTTGTATAGAATGGAATATTACTTAATGGATTTTGTATACTTGACTTACGTGAAAATATATTTTACAAATTGAACAAACTAGTATAAGAAAAGGAGATGATCATTCAAAGAGTTGAATGTGTGTATTTGTTTGAAATACAAGTGTGAATTATTTGAAAGGTTCAAAGAATTCAGAAGTGAAACAAATTGGCAAAGTATTAAGATTCTTTGATTAGATCAAGGAATAAATACTTGTGCAATAAGTTTCTAGATCATCTCAAATGGTTTTCTCATAATGGACACATCCTCGATACGCAATAATTGATTGATGTATCCGAAAGGAAAAATCGTACCTTGTTGGACATGGTGCGGTCCATAATGATTTTACCGACATTCCAATTATCCTTCGGGATAATGTCCTAGAAATGGTTGCATATCTACTGAAAAAGGTAACCTCAAAATCCATTTCAAGACTCCATAAAAGTTATGGATGGGGAGGATTCCTAATCTTAAGTATGTTAAGATAAGGGGTTGTCCAACTTATGTGAAAAGGTTTCAAAGGATAAGCTTGGGACAAGATTTGACAAGTGTCGATTTGTGGGACATCCTAAAGTAAGTTTAGGGTATATGTTCTATAATCCTACTTAGCAAAAGGTGTTTGTTCATGAAACACGCTGCCTTCTAAGATAAAGGTGTTTATCATTGAAGGGGCTAGTGGGAGGATAATAGATCTTGAAAAGTTCAAGAACCACAAAACACTATAAGTCAAATAAGAGGAACCTATAGATAGACCTATTGTACCACAACCAAATCAATCAAATAAATGCGAATAGTACTGCAAAGATACCTAGGAGGTATGGATTCATCATGGATGATGATGATGAGGTACACATCATAGAAGATGATGATCCGAGTTACATTCGATGAGTTGTAACTCTTCGAGAAATGGATTGAAGCAAGTGTGTACAAAAAGGATTTTATCAAAATAAGAATGAACCTAGGAGCGGGTCGTGGGAATTCCTACATATTAGTATATATGTTGATATACTACGGATAAGGAATGACATACCAATGCTCTGAATCAATAAAGATAAAGTTGTCAAACATTCCTCCATGAATGATTTGGAAGAGTATCTTAATTGGGGATATAAATCTATATAGATAGATTTAAGAGGATGCTCGACTTAACCCAAGAACGTATATTCATTTGATGCTAAAGTCGTTTAGCATGGCAAACTCAAGAGATGTCTCATGTTGATGAGCTATGGAGTGTATCTCTCTTAATAGTCCCCACAGACTCCTGAAAAGAGAGGTCGCATGAGTGACTATCATGTATGCAATGAAATATACGAGACTTGATGTTGATCAGTCATATTCTGGAGAAGTTCACTATGAGTCAGTGAAAAACATCTTAAAGTTCTTAACCGGCACTAAGGATGTGATCATATTCATGGTGGGTCTAAATTAAAACTAGAGGGCTTAACAGACTCAAGTTTTTCGAATGACGACCAAGATGACAGAAAAATCCACTTTAAGGTAAAGCGTTATCTTGAGCAATGTGTGCAGTGAATTGGAAAGGTTCCAAACAGCAAAGAGTTGCTGGTTTAGTGATAAAGACAAAGTATATAGCTATAAATGAAGCTGCAAGTTGATTGTTTGGATTAAAAGTTCATTACAGAACTAGGAATAGTTCCTAAGTCTCATCTTGGATCTAAACATGTGTTGTGGCACTTTCATTTGATTATTAGAATCATTGAAAGATGAAAAATCACTATAGAGATAGTGGACTCTCAAGAACAACATTACATATCCATTAACTAAAGCTTATCCAACAGCAAGATAATCGTCACTTAGAGAAGAAGAGTATGAGATACCATGACGATTGGCTTTAGTGCAAGTGGGAGATTGAAAGTAGTATGCACACAAGCCAATCATGTTTGATGATAAAGCATATACTTTGTAACAATCTTATTCATTTATTAATAAAAAGTATTAATTTATTAAAGGCTTTTAATTATCTACATGATCTTTGTTTTATAATATGTGATAAACCCATAGTTTTAAGCAATGCTTTTAGAATAATGATGATGATCATTCTAATGAGATCTAAATTCTTAGAAAGCTTAAAACTAAAATAGTTCCCAATCATTGGATTACTAAATTGGGGATTAGTGAATCCGGATAGATTGGTACATACGTTGCTTGCTTGCTCATTGGATGAGGATGATTGATCTCATGATCATTTGTGTGGAGACACTAAAGCAAGTATGTAGGTGCTTATTAGAGAATAAGTTCATTTGAGCGTGGCTCGCTAAGGAATACCTAATGGAGTTTTATTTGCCTGTCAATAGGAATTCCTGTAGTGATAGTAGTACAAGTGATCCTTGGACTTGAGATCATCATAGTATCTTGTGTATGATGAGTTATACTTTGACTTATTCCTTAAGACCCTTAGGGTATATCAAAGGGTATGCTTGGGTATAATAAGTTATACATGGAGATAATGTATGATCAATAAAGAATCTACCACTTCTAATAAAAGAAGAGAAATGTCCTATGTGATTCGATAAATGACAACCCAGTGAGTCCTTGGCCAAGGCGAAATGAAATTAGAAAGGAGTTTTTAATTTGCATAATTGGAGTTGTGCATTTAAGGATCGAAATACATATAATTAAATAAAATAAGACTTGACAGTAATTCCATGTCTTATATTTAATTGGGACATTGTATGGTGGAAGGATTGAATTGTACGGTAACTATTTACTCAAAGGTTCTTTTATGATTAATGTTGAAATCTATATTATCTGGAAAGTCGTTGATCGCTAGGGAGGCTTATCCCTATTGTAGAATAAATATTATTTATTTAAATAAATTAATTATTTAATTTATTTATTTAAATAAGATTAGAATTGTTCTAATTGATTTATTCACAACCGGTTTAATATGGAGAACCTAAAGGGTCACACCATAAAAGGAAGAATAATTATTTAAGAAGTTAATGGCATAATCGTAATAATATATTAAGTATATTTAATTTAATCTATGGTGATAGAATAAATTAAATAGCTTAATATTATTATTTAATATTTTAGAAATATTAAATATAAATTAATAAGAGAGTCTTATTAATATTATTACAATTATTATTATTTTAATTTCTAAAAGAGTTTAGGAATTAATTTAATATAAGTACTCTCATTTATTCCTAATAAGATTAGGAGGGAAAATTAATTAAAGGAGTTTAATTAATTATCCCTAATAAGATTAGGGAGCCTAATTAATTAAAAGAATTTAATTAATTAAATAAAACCCAATTCCTTAATTGTTAAGATGGGTTGCCCACATCTATAAATAAGAGGAGTCTTATTATGGGTGGGGATGGGTTGTTGATTTTTCAACATACGTAATAATTCCAATTGTTGGGAGAGTACACCCTTTCTATAGAGATAGAAAACTAGGGTTTGAGCCAAATACCCATCTTCTTGAATTTTATTCTTCCTTGGTGGATCACCTCTGAGAGGCCAAACATTTGGGTGGCTAACGTTGATCGAAGGAAGGAACCAAACCCGGTGGATTCAAGATTGAACGCGAAAGGATTTGGAGGTGAACTTGTACCTGAGGAAGCTCGATCTTCAAGGGTATGATTTATTCTTTATCTTTTCGTTTAATTAATAATTGTGCATAAAGGATGATCCGGGTATATGGTTTGTAAATTTTTAAACTCTGATTTTACACGCTTCCGCTTAATTTTATGCAATTTGATTGCGTTATGAATATTACAAACCTAACAAAAGTTCATTACGAATTAGGAATAGTTCCTAAGTCTCATCTTGGATCTAAACATGTGTTGTGGCACTTTCATTTGATTATTAGAATCATTGAAAGATTATCAATTAACTAAAGCTTATCCAATGCAAAGATAATCGTCACTTAGAGAAGAAGAGTATGAGATACCATGACGATTGGCTTTTAGTGCAAGTGGGAGATTGAAAGTAGTATGCACAACCCAATCATGTTTGATGATAAAGCATATACTTTGTAACAATCTTATTCATTTATTAATAAAAAGTATTAATTTATTAAAGGCTTTTAATTATCTACATGATCTTTGTTTTATAATATGTGATAAACCCATAGTTTTAAGCAATGCTTTTAGAATAATGATGATAATCATTCTAATGAGATCTAAATTCTTAGAAAGCTTAAAACTAAAATAGTTCCCAATCATTGGATTACTAAATTGGGGATTAGTGAATCCGGATAGATTGGTACATACGTTGCTTGCTCATTGGATGAGGATGATTGATCTCATGATCATTTATGTGGAGACACTAAAGCAAGTATGTAGGTGCTTATTAGAGAATAAGTTCACTGAACGTGGCTCGCTAAGGAATACCTAATGGAGTTTTACTTGCCTGTCAATAGGAATTCCTGTAGTGATAGTAGTACAAGTGATCCTTGGACTTGAGATCATCATAGTATCTTGTGTATGATGAGTTATACTTTGACGTATTCCTTAAGACCCTTAGGGTATATTAAAGGGTATGCTTGGGTATAATAAGTTGTACATGGAGATAATGTATGATCAATAAAGAATCTACCACTTCTATTAAAAGAAGAAAAATGTCCTATGTGATTCGATAAATGACAACCCAGTAGTCCTTGGCCAAGGCAGAATGAAATTAGAAAGGAGTTTCTAATTTGCATTATTTGGAGTTGTGCATTTAAGAGTCGAAATACATATAATTAAATAAAATAAGACTTGACAGTAATTTCATGTCTTATATTTAATTGGGACATTGTATGGTGGAAGGATTGAATTGTACGGTAACTATTTACTCAAAGGTTCTTTAATGATTAATGTTGAAATCTATATTATCTGGAAAGTCGTTGAAAGCTAGGGAGGCTTATCCCTATTGTAGAATAAATATTATTTATTTAAATAAATTAATTGTTTAATTTATTTATTTAAATAAGATTAGAATTGTTCTAATTGATTTATTCACAACCGGTTTAATATGGAGAACCTAAAGGGTCACACCATAAAAGGAAGAATAATTATTTAAGAAGTTAATGGCATAATCGTAATAATATATTTAAGTATATTTAATTTAATCTATGGTGATAGAATAAATTAAATAGCTTAATATTTATTATTTAATATTTTAGAAATATTAAATATAAATTAATAAGAGGAGTCTTATTAATATTATTACAATTATTATTATTTTAATTTCTAAAAAGAGTTTAGGAATTAATTTAATATAAGTACTCTCATTTATTCCTAATTGGATTAAGAATGAAAATTAGTTAAAGGAGTTTAATTAATTATCTCTAATAAGATTAGGGAGCTTAATTAATTAAAAGAATTTAATTAATTAAATAAAACCCAATTCCTTAATTGTTAAGGTGGGTTGCCCACATCTATAAATAAGAGGAGTCTTATTATGGGTGGGGGGGGGGGGGGTTGTTGACTTTTACAACATACGCAATTCCAAAGAGTTGAAGAGTACGCTCCTTTTCTATAGAGATAGAAAAATTAGGGTTTAGCCAACCACCCATCTTCTTGAATTTTTTTTTTCCTTGGTGGATCACCTCTAGAGGCCAAACACTTGGGTGGCTAACGTTGATCAAAGGAAGGAACCAAACCCGGTGGATTCAAGTTGAACGCGAAAAGGATTGGAGGTGAACTTGTACCTGAGGAAGCTCGGATCTTCAAGGGTATGTTTCTTATTCATCTTTTTCGTTTAATTAATAATTGTGCATAAAGGGTGATCCGGGTATATGGTTTGTAAAATTTTTAAACTCTGATTTTTACACGTTTCTGCTTATTTATGCAATTTGATTGCGTTCTTGAATATTACAAACCTAACAGAATCTTGGGTCACGATCCGAAACTATGTATATTGGCATGCCATGCAATCTCACAATCTCATTTACGTACATTTGAGCAAGACGTTCAAGGGAATAAGTCTCCCGTATCGGCAAGAAATGAGCAGACTTAGTTAATCTATCAACAATAACCCAAATAGCATTGATGCCTTGAGAAACCGTAGGAAGACCCGTAATGAAATCCATGGTAATGTGTTCCCACTTCCATTTCGGAATCTCAAGTGGTTGCAACGAACCCTTAGGTAATAGATGCTCCGCCTTTACACGTTGACAAGTTAAACACATTGAGATAAACTTTGCAATCTCTCTCTTCATATTGTTCCACCAAAATGTATGTCGAAGATCACGATACATTTTGGTACTTCCAGGATAGATTGCAAATGGTGTATTGTGTGCCTCCATCATAATCTTGTACTTCAAATCAGAGTCGTTAGGGACACAAAGTCTGGAGTAGACTCGAAGTATTCCTTCTTCATCAATTCTCGCTTCTAGAATAACACCTTCTTGTACTTTCTTCTTTATACGCATCAGCTCCGGGTCGGTGGCTTGAGCAACCTTAACTTTTTCTATTAAAGTTGGCTCTATGCGTAAACTTGACATCATCGCACTCATTCCTGCATATGATCTTCTACTCAACGCGTCAGTTACCACGTTTGCTTTTCCAGGATGGTATTGAATAGTGTGGTCGTAGTCTTTCAATAGCTCGAGCCAATGTCATTTGCCGCGTGTTGAGTTCTTTTTGAGTGAAGAAATATTTAAGGCTTTTATGGTGCGAATATATCTCCACTTTCTCCCCATATAGATAGTGCCTCCATATCTTTAAGCGCGAAAACGATCGCTGCGCTAATTCTAGATCATGAGTAGGATAATTCCTCTCATACTCTTTAAGTTGTCGCGAGGCATAGGCTATGACTTTCCCACGTTGCATGAGAACACATCCTAACCCTTTGCACAAGCATCATCAGTAGATAACAAATCCATCCGTATTTCGGATGGTATTGTTAGAAACAGTCTTAAAATGAGTCTCCTCTTGAGCTCTTGGAAACTCTTCTCGCATTCCTCACTCCATACAATTTTGTATCCTTCCGAGTTAGTTGGGTTAATGGAGTAGCGATTCGAGAAAACCCTTCCACGAATCTCCGATAATAACCAAATAAACCCAAAAAGCTACGTGCTTGATCCACCGACTTGGTTTGCTCCCAACTTTGTATTGCTTCAATCTTGGCCGGATCAACAGATACTCCATGTTTCGACACCATGTGCCCAAGGAATGCTACTTCCTCGAGCCGAACTCGCATTTCTTCAATTTGGCATATAGTTTGTTTTCACGAAGCCTTTGGAGTACCGAAATTTCAAATGGTGCTCATGATCTTCACGACTTTTGGAATATATGAGGATGTCATCAATAAAAACAACAACGAACTGATCCAAATATTCCTTGAATACTCGGTTCATCATATCCATGAAAGCCGCAAGAGCATTAGTCAATCCGAAAGACATGACTAAGAATTCATAATGCCCGTCTTAGGGAGTTCTAAAGGCGCTCTTTGGAATATCCTCGATTCTAATCTTCACCGGTGATATCCGAACAAAGATCGATCTTTGAAAAAATTGTGCCCCTTGCAATCGGTCAAACAAGTCATCAATACGAGGTAGAGGATACCTATTCTTGATAGTGACATGGTTCAATTCCGAGATAGTCAATACAAAGTCGCATACTCCCATCTTTCTTCTTTACGAATAAAAACAGGGGAGCACCCCAAGGAGATGTACTAGATTTAATGAAACTGATGTCCAACAACTCCCGTAGTTGGACCTTTAACTCTGAAGTTCAATAGGAGCCATTCGATATGGGGTTTTAAAATGGGCTTTGTATGCGGGTTCAAGATCAATAAAGAATTCAACTTCACGTTACGGGGTAGGCCGGAAGTTCTTCAGAAATCGTCGGGAAAGTCGATAATAACAGAATATTATTCAAATTTGACGTGTCTTTATTCAAATCCATAACATGGGCTAAGAAAGCTTGACATCCGTTTTTAATAAACGAATAGCTTTATGATTAGATATGACGGTGATTGATTTTAATGGTTTAGTTGCTTGAATTGCATAAACGGGTTGGTTAGGAATATGAAAACTAACAACCTTACGAAAACAATCAATTTTGGCATGATGAGTAGTTAACCAATCAATCCCTAAAATCACATCAAAAGCAAATATCTTTAAAGAGATAAGGTCAATGGGTAAGGTGATGGTGCCAACTTGAATCAAACAAGATTTATAAACGATAGATGTGATGAAAGTTTCTCTAAATCGGAGTTTCCACAGAGATAGGTCAAAGTCTAATTTCTCCTGAGTCAAGTTTAAACGTTGAGCACAAGCGGGAGATAAAAATGAATGGGTATGCACGGTGTCAAGTAAGGTATAAACTTCGCAAGAGAATTTATAAATAGCTTACGAGATCACCTCGTTTGGGTTCCTCGCATTTTGACCCCATCACAACAAACGCTCTTCCAGAACCGTTGACTTTGACTTTTTTGGGATGATCTTTTGAGTCACCGTCCCATTGAACTAGGTTTCGCTCTGCGTATAATCTCGAAGCGATATGTCCCTCTTTCCGCATTTATAGCATATATGACCGGTGGTCGTTCTCCTCCTTAGAACCCGATTCTTCACGCAGACCGCTATCTCTTCATATAATCGTTGTTAAATCTCCTCTTTTTAAAATCTCCTCCTGACTCGTTTCTTCTATTTTCATGGCCATGATTACCACCAGAGTGGTTACCATTTTTGTCAGTCTTTTTCTTTCTCCGCTAGTTATCGTTGTTTTGTTGACTTCCATCTCTGGTATGATCCTGGTTGTGGTCCCTCAGTTGACCGTACTCGTTATCTCGCTCTAATAATTGAGCCCTATTTACAACATCTAAATAGAGAGAAAATTTATGAGAAATGAGATACTGACGTATGCCGGGTTTCAAACCTCTAAGAAACATCCGCGTCATACGTTCCTCATTTTCCACCAAATGAGGTGCAAACCTAGATAACTCTGCAAACTTTGCCTCGTACTGAGACACCGTCATGTTATTTTGTTCTAATCTGATGAACTCCACTTCCTTCATATGACGAACACTTTCAGGAAAGTATTTGTCATTAAATAGTTTCAAACGTCTCCCAAGACATCTTGAGAAAAGTGGATGGGTACGCTTCACAAACTCCCACCAATGAATCTGCCTTGCCACGGAACATAAAGGTGGCGAATGGAACCTTCGTTTCTCCGTGCATCCCAAGACATCGAATATCTTGGTAATTTGCTTGACCCATGTTTCATGGCGTGATCGGTTTGGCTTTCCTTAAATTCCAGTGGTCCCAACTCTTTGAATTGCTTGGGTGACAACCCGTGAATTGCTATCATTTCTCTTGTATTTTGAACACGAGTCTCCTCGTCGATTTTGCATGAATCTGCAAAAGCTTCTAAACATCCCCTCGTTCATCATCTCGCCGATTGGTGTGTTGTTCACGGGAGGAACATTGCCCGACTGTTGCGTTCTCTCCTCGTTGGTGAGTACAAAGGCGTCTCTGCGGTCTCATTTCCATTGTTAATATTCTCGGTCGATATTCTCAAATCTTCATCGTAAAACAAGGGATAATTAAGGAAATAAATATATCACATAATATCCCTATATCTTGACCAACTAACAAATAAGCTTAGGTAGGACACACTAGCGAAGGATTTACTCGTCTCTCCCTCCTAGTTCTATTCCCGATCTCCGTCGAGATCATATCCCTAAGCTCGATACTAAACCGCGACGCCCCCAAATAGGTATACATCACCCATTCTGAGGTTGTCAATACA
The DNA here is from genome assembly GCA_020205615.1 of Panax quinquefolius. NCBI lineage: Eukaryota > Viridiplantae > Streptophyta > Magnoliopsida > Apiales > Araliaceae > Panax > Panax quinquefolius. The sequence continues at coordinate 85,578,629 of CM035163.1, forward strand.
TGGTACGAAACAACTACAACTTTATTATTACAACATATAAACTGTGAGTTTAAATACGAGATATTGCCATCTGACAATATCCACACGCAAATAAATCCCCATCATAATTATTGATACATTATTTTACAAAAATGGTGAGGACTACTAAACAACTCTCTCTAAACCTTCATTCCATAACCCCCACTAGTACTCGCCACATTCTCGCCTCACGAGAAGAAAAATGGAACAACAAGGAAAAGGGTGAGCTCAACTAGCCCAATAAAAAGAATATTATGACTAAGATAATATACAACAAATTATCGTTAGTCTTCAACAGGGAAAAATCTAATAGAATACAATAGATAACAACTTTTAAATCAATATTCGCAGTGAAATAATAATTCATTAGAAGAGTTAAGTAGAGAATGCAAACTACTATCTTCTATGTATGAATTTAAAAGTTCATCGCCTATCTTTTATCCTGTAATATCAATCAATATATATCCGGAATCAAATATTCATCGTTGCACTTCTGGCCAAAGATATTCATCGATTGGTCATGTTCATCTAAACACCGCTCATCTTTTGCACTACGGGCCAAAGATATTCATCGAAATCATTCATCTTTGCACTACAGGGCCAAAGATATTCAATAATATCATCATTTAAGATCGAGGATGATGAAAATATTTTTAAAAAAAACGAATCCAAAGGAAACAAAATGACAAGGATTAAGGATTAAGGATTCGTACTTTGTTTTATCCATGTCCAAAAATACCTCAAAAATAATCTTAGTGGTGTAAAATTCAAGAATGATCAAAACATGGATACAATCAAAACTAGTATCCAGAATAGATATTTTGGACGAAAAGAAAATTTTTCATTTTTCGATGAATAGTGCCGTATTCGTGAATAATCTCAGATATCGTGAATAGTCCGTGTATCGTGAATAGTAACCCCGACACTAAAAGTTCCAAATTTGAATAAAAAGTTCAGATCAATACTTGGGCATAATGATATTAGAATAAATAATATCATTTTAAAAAAATAATATCTCTTACCTCACAAAGACAAGATTTAGTTGAAACAATTTGATATAGGCTATGACTTAAACTTGCAATCCGTATAGCAATACTCAAAATATACTCAAAATACTCACAAGAATACGCTCGAATAATAGAGAGAGAAAACTTGATTTACGGTGTGATTTTCAATTCTAACCTAAGCACTATTTATAGGAAAATGCTTAGAACACCAAAGCGAAAAATTTAATAAAATATTAATATATATTTATTAAATTCCTACGCACACAAGAGTGACTCACCTTGCCTAAATAAAAAAAAACGTTTTTCTTATTAAAAATATTTAAAACTTCAAAAATTAATTATTTCGGAGGTTCAGAACTTCAATAATTCATAATAAATAGCTCTTTTATCAGAAAAATTCGAAACTCGCGATTTTCCATAGGAAATTCCATTATCTACAACTTTGTAGAAGGAAGTTTTTCCAAATTCCAAACAGAAATTGATCGAAATCCATAAACGGGCGATTTTACATGCTATAATCAAATTTCAGTCAAGAAATGGGGTCCACCGACATGTTTAACATGTTTTAAATATTTATTGCAACAAAATACTCTTTCTCCTCAAGATACTCATATATCACACATTCATTGTAAAAATATCACCATTATTATATTATTAAAAATATAATAATATATTTAAATGAATTATTTTATCGAAAAAGATAAAATTTCAATTTTCAACAATTGTCATATTAAAAATTTTCTCCATCTATATCCACATAAAATCAATATTTTCCTCATCATATGAATCAATAATTAATTATTCACAAATAATATTACGTAATCACAATATTGATAACCGAGGCGGTTCCTGGAAGAGGGGCTTTCCAATAAGAATTTCTCCTTCTTCGCCTGAATTAGGTGACCAAACCTCTCCTTAGATGAACTTTGTAGACATTGCCAATAATGTTATCTAATAATATTATTCGGATAATATGAATTATTGCTTCGATAATGAAAAATACCGCGTGTAATGACAATTATTGAAACAACAACAATATAAAATATCAACGCAAAGAATTATTAAATCAATAAAATAAAATCTTTGAATAATAAATTACTGTAACCATTATTGAGTAGTGCCTTCTTACGTAAGAATCAATAATTGGTGCAATACGCAAAGTGTCTTCTTGTGTTTTAACCAATTTAGTATTTTAACAAGATTAATTGATAATAACTACTACGCCATTATTTTTAAACAACTTATATTTGTCTGCTTTCTTCATCTAATCGCTTTCCAGTTATGGGGCCCATAAAAGGATCACTACCGCAGCATTTAATATTCCCCAACAAAGAAGAATATTCTACGACCAAACGAATATTCCCCGACAACAATGAATATTTTATAACCACTTGCTTATTTTGAAATATTTGTTTATTTTACCCATAACTATCCACATTAATCAAATCAACCCTTACTATTTCAAAATAATAAACAGAGAAAATTAAATTTCATTAATAATAAGTTGGGGTCTTACAATACCAGTGGTTAGAGAATTTGTAGATGTGTTTTCGGAGGATTTGCCAGGACTTTTGCCTGACAGAGAGATCGAGTTCGTGATCGACTTAGCACCAGGAACTGCTCAAATATCGAAGGCCCCGTACAGAATGGCTCCGGTAGAGATGAAGGAACTGATGGTACAACTGCAAGAACTATTAGATAAGAAGTATATTCAACCAAGCGTATCACCGTGGGGAGCGCCGGTGTGACATCCCAGATTTTTAGAAATTATAAATGATAATTTTATAAATAAAAGTATTATTTATGAGATATGTTGGGTGTGAGTATGTGTATGTCATATATTGTAGAATATGTGAATTGATGTGAAGAAAATGTTATATATTAATTTTAATATATATAAATATTTAATTAAATTATTTATTGAGTTAAATAAATAAATTTTGTTTTGATTATAGAGTAGTAATGTAATTAAGTGTAGCAGATTAATTAAATGAATATTTAGTATTTAATTTAATTAATATAATAATTTTATGTTATAGTTCTAATTTAATTGAGATAATTGAATTAGATGAGTTATGTGATGATTGTTACACAAAATTATAATTAACAAATAAATATAATTATGTGACAATTTGATGAGATTGATTGATGTTAAGCTATTGATTAATTAAAATAATGAGAATTTGCCAAACATGGTCTTAGGCTTTTCAAGTTCAAATTGGTGTAACCTATGTATTAACTAGTAATTAGTATATCTAATAATTACTAGGAGTTACATATATTATATATTACTAGTATTGTATATTATATGTATATTGTAATAACCCGATATTTTCTATTTAAATAAATAAGAAATTTTTGCATATACACTACAAAAAAATGGGGTTTCAGCAACAACCGATTTTTGTTGCTAAAGGTGCCAAATTTCGTTGCTAAAGGTTTTTGGCAACGACTTTACTTTTCCGTCGTTCGTCTTTTCGTTCTTGTTGAGCGGCGTTGCTAATTGTTCATGAATCTAACATATTTTTTTCGTTGCTAAAAGTAATACATTTTGTAACGAAATTTGGCTTTCGTACAGATACATCGATCCTTTAGCAACAAAATGTGTTGTTACGTAATCAATTAAAATTTCGTTGCTAAAAACTTCATTTCGCTTGCAAAAGCACGCTAATCAAGCAAATCGAAATGAACTTTTTTTTTTCAACGACCATGCATTTTCGTTGCAATTGACACCATTTTGCAACGACATTTTTCGTTACAATAAATTATGAAAATTGTTGCCTAAGCTTGCTTTCGTTGCAAAATGTGAACTTTTTAGCAATAATTTTCGTTGCTGATTATATTATTTGGCAACGACATTATGCTGAATCAGCAACGAAAATGTTTATTCTTTGGATATTTTCAAAAGCAACGAAAGTCGTTGATTAGCAACGACATTATATGTTGTCGCTTTTTTATATGCAACAAAAATTTGATATGATTTGTAACGATAAAAAAATGTTTCCTTTTATTTTAGTATTAGCAACAATATCCTCTCCGTTGTTATTAGGTTAATTTTTTCGTTCTTAAAATATTATATTTTTAATGTGATTAGCAACGAAAATTTGTTGCTAAATGTATAAAAAATTATTACTATATTAAAACTTATTCAATGCTTTGGTAACGAATTATATTGTTGTCAAATCAAAATTTAACATTCTTTTTGTGTACCTGATTGGCTCAATGTCCCCATAGCAAATAATGGCAAAAATACAAAAAACTAAAATATTATTAACTTAATAAAATCATCCACTACATAATCATTCATTATCTTTACAATTAACTATCTAAAGCTACCACAGTTCTTCAATCAAAGTATATATCTACATATATAGATAGTACACTTCATAATTTCGTCCTTTGTCTTTCGTAAACGTAGCACGAAAATTTGATACACAATAGTGTAAAGCAGGTCGTAAAAGTAGTCTTCCTGCACATTTAAAAATAATAGCAAGTCAAAAAAATGAAACAAATAAGTCACCAGAGGCACTTAATGCCAAAATCAATACACAAAGACAATAGAGTTGCTACGTGGTACTAAAGTACATCATATTGCTTATAAGCAAAAAAAAGACAAATAGACAATCACAATATCTTTTACTACAAATCCAAATAGAAAAAGAACCTTCAGTGCGACTATATGATTGCTCTGTTACAAGAAAAAATTGGAACCTTAATCGGCCATTTCATGAATTAATTTCAGTAAGCATAGTGGTAAACATATTTTTTGTTACAAGACTTGTAGATTATTATTATATGTTGACCTCAAGTCAAAATTCAGTCACATTCAACAACCACAAGCATCACACAAACTTAAATACCATCACACAATCTTAAATAACAATGTTTAGATTTCTATATAGAAAGGACAACAATTATGAAAAAGTTGAGGTTATTAGTCAATGTAGACAAACTTTTCTTGAGACGACAAATTTCTATACAGTATATGCCCCAAAGAAACTAGCTATAATCACAGACATCATAGATTTAATTACACATGAATTCGTATTGATTGCTATTATATTATTTATAATCCATGAACAGGTCTATTAACTTAATTAGAAATTAATAAATAATAGACTTTCAGGACAAGATCTAGAAACAAACCAATACCAGTTTTATTGTTCACCTGAACTGTTTAAACTTTTACGCTACCTTGTGACAATATCAGAGTATCTTTTTGCTGTGATAAATACGTGATCTTCAATCGGGCGCTGGAATATTACATGCTACAAGAGACAGTTGTACAAAATTATATTGAAGCATCAGTAGCAAAGCCATCACAAACAAAAATGAACAAACATACCTACTCCACACCACGAAAATATATCGAGCATCTGTCTTCATGACCTATTTCTCTAACAAATTCAGGTCACCAAAAATAGCATAACCAGAAGATCCACATGTAAAACAGAGTCAATGCTAACTTGGCCTAATTCAGGATCCTCCACAACGGTACCATTGCAACAAAACTCCTTGAGATCCTTTGAGTATCTTATTATAGCTGAATTCTTTCTTCAACCCCTGCACAGTTGTCAAGCTTTTCCTACCATTTCGCTGTTGTATGCGAATGTGCACGTACTCTTTCGACCCAGCACTAGAGTCCTCAGCAGTGGCCTCAGCAAATGGATCTGAAAATACTCGAGTACAGTGCATTGCATACATCAAAAAATGAAACAAGAAAAAAAATCAACTCACTGTTTCCCGACATGTGAAAGGGGAATGCGCGTAACAAGTTTCCAAAAGTAAATTAAATACATCTTCCGTTAAGAACTTGATCAAATCAAATATATATGTAAGGGAGAGCATAATCCACGTCATATGCATGTGTATTAATTGCCAAAAAAAACTCTCATACCGAAAGCATTAGGAATCTGGATGTCGAGGTCAGACATGAAACTTGGCTGATGAACTTGTAGATGAGAAGGAAATTTTCTTGCAATAAAACTCAGATGCTCAGACCTGTATTATAGGGGAAATAAACATTAATATGATAACTAAGCAGTATACTATTTTCAGATATAAGAAATAGAGGTAGACAACGTTTAGAAAGAATTATGAAAACGAAAAATCAGGACCCTTCAGTTTAAGGCACATAATTCAACTCCTTAATAGTAAAGTCAAACCACTGACATCCTATAGACATAAAATTAAGTAAAAGCAACTCAAGACACAGATGTCAAAAGAATTAAACACCAATAATAAAAAAATTCCAAACCAGAAACAGAATCATAAAAGTAATTATAAGAACATACAGAATGCAATGAATGCAAGCGCATTGTCAGGTAAGGGGATATATTTGGTGGTTAATATTAAGTAGTATATTATATTACCTAGCTTATTCCATGCGAGTTGGTTAGATATAGGTGAAGGACAAGGATGAGGACCATGAGGTGAATGATTAGCTTTATTTTCAGCAAGTATCTAGTAGTATAAATATGTAATAGCTGTTTACAGATGGTACCTCCAAAATAACCATCTGTCTGATTTCTTCACCTCGCTCCCTAATTCTTCTTTTATCTCTCTATCTCCAAAGCCCAATCTGAATTATCTGGTCAAGCCAAGGTCAGACAAGTTTTCAGCTAGTTTTGTTGGATTGATTCTTCCTCAAACAAGTTTACCTGGTAATTTGTGCTGTTTTGGTATCAGCTAGAATTTAATATATATTTATGGTTAGACAATCTTACAACTTTAACTTGGCTGTTTTTAATGGATTTGATTTCTTGTTAAAAGAGTTCATTTTAGTAGTTTTGCACAAGAATCTTAAGGTAAGCAACTGCCCACCAAGAACAAAGAGTGGATCCGTGGGTGGAGGAGATGCATGTACAGATATTACCATCATCAATGATCACATAAAAGAAAGCTATGCAGAAAACATACACAGACAATAGTAACAATAAAGGAAATATCTTTAGAGGAAGAAAACAACCTAGCAAGAATAAACCAATGAGAAAAAAAGTGTAGCAATTTCAACCTCACAAAAGGATGACTTACAAGTACTGCAAATTTGGAAGCTAACCAAGCTGTGTAACCAGTTGACCAGAAAGGTTAGCGTTTCCTAGATCACTGGGAGTAAACAATGTAAAAAAATTGTTACTATACCACTGTGCAACAGGAACCATAAAGCACGCCCAAATATAATAGCAAGTTACATCAATAATAGTTTCACAAGATTAAGCAGCTTACACTCTTGTAACACTATTTTCATTGTTGCACGTAATATGAAACCATGTACATGGATTGACAAGAGTTGGATCCCAACTTTGCATAACATTGTTAGGATAAGCTAAATTGTTCTTCAGTGCATTCAGAGCATCGCCTGTTTTACAGAAACAAATAAATGAATTGGTGAAAACATAATTATAAACCTTCTTTTAATCTATAGGCATCAAATGTTTACACTATCCATATAAAGCTTTAGTACATAACTAACCATCCATTACAGACTCATAACATAGAAAATGACACCTCCACTAATTCCTTCTGCCATAACTCATAGATTATTAGCCAGGTCCTTGTAAAAGATACAATTCTACCTAAATTGGGTAAATACTATTAATGGTAAGATTCTTAAGGGGTGTCCTAGTTTTCAAATTTATATAATTTGGGATTCATTAGGACCACAATTAACATCAAAACAAAGCCACCAAACATTTTCAATTGAAGAAATATAAGGCAATTGCTATATATGTGGCAAAACATCATCCAAAAAATGAGGTCAACATGTATAAAATTCACTAAAATTAGCAATCCAAATTCATAGATAAATAAAATTCATAGAATCTGTCATTTTTTTCTTAACTTTCCTGCCTTTTGTCTTTCTTGTGAACAGAAAAGTTAAAAGATGAGTCTACCTCTCCTCTGATCTTTCCTAGACCAGCCCAACCTAGTTTCAAACTCATGAACAAAATAAGCTCAAAAGGTGCGAGGGAAAAAGTATAAAAATTGCACAATTCACAAGTATACATTACCTTGCCAAGTGTATTTGCTGACAAAGGAGCAATAACCATTATATCAGCCCACCGACGTAACTCAATGTGAAGAACACCATCACCTATCTTTGACCAAGTGGACCATTCATCATCATCTGTATATAGAACTACATCCTTAGAGAGGGATGTTCTATCAATGAAATGTAAAGAAGCCTTAGTTGTAACTGCTCTTACTTCTGCCCATTCAGAAAAACAATTGCAAAGATTACCAAAACTTTATAGCTGCTACACTTCCACTAGCAGCGAGTAAAACCCGGGGTTTTCTGGGAGCACCATTAAGCTGCAGTATAGGTTCTGTGTATGCCATAAACTGTTATTAAGCACCAAGAAGGATATGCACCTGATAAGAAAAAAAGACCAGCAATTTTCATAAGAAGCTACACGAGGTACAACCTTAAAAGTGTTAGTAAATCAATCCGTGCGCATAAGAAAACTTCTACTTGTGAGGAAGCTTCTTCGATAACGACTAAACTCCATAAAAATAAATTGAAAGAAACCAACCAATTCATCATCGTGTGTTTATGAGCAGAGGCCTTAGAAGTGATAATCTAATCAACAAAATGCAGGTATGAATAAAACCAACATGAAAAATAGAATACTACTCCAACCAAACAGCAAAATCAAATAATATAACACAAATGAAAAATAAAATAGGGGTGCAGGGTTATATGTTCAATTGTGGTCTTCACAATTATGAAGTCGTTGACTTAAACTAATAAATGAACAAATTTATCATAAATACAAATTTCATATTTTTTAAGGCAAAAATATATAATATTAGATAAGCTACATTCCACCAGTCCTACTGTAAGTAAGGATTGAGCTAAAAAAATTGTGGTTACCTGAATTTCAGCACCACTAGTCCTTTGTCGCAGCGATCTTGTCAGGATGCCAATAAATTGTACCGGACAGTTCTGCTCTTCCTAGCATCTAGACTGAGTTTGAAAACCTCATGAAACTGAACCACAAATGCTAAAAATCCTCAATTTATAAACAAAATAAGAAACTTCGCAATAAAATCATATTCCCTTAATTGTGCAAAAAAAAAAACAGCAACCATTCCTATCCTAAGATTTACCACTCTCCAGATATTCACAACCTCCTTGACCTAGGGCCTAGAATCTATTTTCCTTCCTTATGTGTTCCCTATATTCTATAAAAGGTATCAGATACCTAAACAATAAATAAATTCCAAATTTTATAAAATACAGTGGTGTTAGGAAGAAATTCTTTTTCATCAACAGAAATTCCTTCCATGTGTATACCATTTTCAAAACTTCAGAAGTCAGAATAAACTGCACAAGCACACACGCATAAACGAATGTATGTATGTGTATTATATCTATATACATACATACATACACAAATCGAACTGTATGATCATTAAATGACAGCCTTTCCACGAATGGAATAGGGAGGAATAATTCATCAAAGTAAATGATTCAAAGATTGAAAGGAAGAAGCCAAATGATAGAAGTAATAAGCTTAAATTAGAAGAAGCAAAATCAGAGATATAAAAAAAACTGATATATTCAAAAATCCCTATCAAAAACCAAACATGTTACAATACACAAGAACGAATTAAAACTATTCACTTGCCTCCTTCCTTTTGTTATTTCATCAAAAAAAAAATTCGATATGATATAATAACCAGAACGGAAGATCAACATCAATATCACCATACAATACATGTATTAAAAAATTGTACCGAACAGCAGTTGATGGATGGATCTCAGACATGGAGATTATCGACGGAATTGGTGGTGGAAGCGGAGACACTGGAGCACTGGAGATTGGCGAGCATGAGAGGGCGATCTTTGGCCTCTTCTTCATCCTCATCGTCGGTGTCGGCGGTGTTGAGATTAACGCAGGAGCAGCGTTCTAGCGATGCGAAGAAAGCGCGGCACGCTCGTGCCGACCCAATTAGCCAGTCCATTCAGCTTATCGTACGATATTATGCTAGAATTATCCATGATCGTCTGCTTCGATTCAATCAAAGGGGTGCCCTAGGTGAGAGAAAAACAATAAAAAAATAAAATTGGATTTAAATCCGACTAAGGTGATATTCAAAACCACTATGCAGACGGGTAGAGAGCTAGGTTAGGGATATTGAGGAAAAGATAAGTTTGGGTAGAAGAGAGAGCGTTCTATTTTGCTAGGGCGGGTATCGGCATAAAAGTTTGTATTTTTATTTATCAAAATCTCCGTGTTTTTTTAAAGTAAAGTTTATTAATAAATGAATGTTAATTTTATTATTTTTAATAAATATAATGAGTTTTAAAGTATAGTATTAATGAATGAATATTAATTTATTTATTTTTAATAAATATAATAATCAATAATCTAAATTATAATTCAAATAAATTTTCATTATTTTTGAAAGTCTAAATTTTAATTTTAAAATGAATGCTCTAATTACAATTATAAATAGAATAAGAACAAAATTAATGAATTTTAAAGTATAGTTCATTAATTCTAAATTAATTCGAACCTAACACATTTTAATAATAAAATTATAGTATCTATTGGTATTTGTAGCAAGCTAATACCTATATATATATATATATATATATATATATATATATATATAATTAATTTATATATATGTGGCTTATTAATTATTGAATATAAGTTATTAATATATATATATATATATATATATATATATATATATATATGGGTTTCAATTCAATAAGCAACCTTTGTTAGAAAGACTATTTCAAAGAACCATCATCTTCATCGTTTTCTATCATTGATCAATACAATTACTGGTTGAGATTCAAAAAATAAAAGTCTTACCGCTACAAGTTGTAGCGATAGTAATTACACTTACTTTAGTATATTAGATTACTTTAGTCTCCCAAATCAAAAATCAAAAACAAATATGCCAAAACGACGCAGTTTTGATAGACTGTGCACAAATAGAATATACAAGACTATATATATATGGGCCCCCATTCTTGGCAATCGATTGTCACGGGTACTATTTCAACAACCATAATCTATACAGTTGATCACAACATTGGATGACACGGATTGAAATGGATTTTTCCATGCAGCTACAGGCTGTAGCGACATGAGAAATTACTCATTTGCCTCTCATTTGGTCATGTGCTACACTGTCTACCGCTACAAGTTATGGTGTTAGTTTAGTTAACTAATAAATTAGAATGGCTTAGTGGTAGCTTAATGGCCCAATAACCCATAGGTCTTAGGTACGAAACTTAGCTATAATATTTTTGTTATTACTGTTATTGTTATTATTATTAGTACTATTATTATTAGTACTACTATTATTATTACTGTTATTATTATTATTATTATTATTATTATTATTATTATTATTATTATTATTATTATTATTATTATTATTATTATTATTATTATTATTATTATTATTATTATTATTATTATTATTATTATTATTATTATTATTATTATTATTATTATTATTATTATTATTATTATTATTATTATTATTATTATTATTATTATTATTATTATTATTATTATTATTATTATTATTATTATTATTATTATTATTATTATTATTATTGTTATTATTATTATTATTATTATTATTATTATTATTATTATTATTATTATTATTATTATTATTATTATTATTATTGTTATTGTTATTGTTATTATTATTATTATTATTATTATTATTATTATTATTATTATTATTATTATTATTATTATTATTATTATTATTATTATTATTATTATTATTATTATTATTATTATTATTTATTATTATTGTTATTGTTATTGTTATTGTTATTATTTGTTATTGTTATTGTTATTATTTATTATTATTATTATTATTATTATTATTATTATTATTATTATTATTATTATTATTATTTGTAAAAAAAATCCTTATAAGCTTAGTTGGTTTGAGCAATTGTTTAAGGAGAGTGGGTGGTCTAGAGTTCAATTCTCAAGTAGAGCATTATTTTATTTTATTTTTTAAAAAGCCCACGAATTAAGCCCGCATGCTTTTTATTATTAGTACTATTATAATTATTGTAATAATTATTATTATAATTATAATAATAATAATAATTAATAGTAATAGTAATAGGAATAATAATAGTAATTATAATAATGATTAATAATAACAATAATAATAGTAATAATAATAGTAATAGTAATAGTAATAGTAATAGTAATAATAATAATAATTATAATTAATACTAACAATTATAATTATAATAATTATTATTAGTATAGTAATAATAATAACAACAATAATAATAATAACAACTGTGAGACCCTTAGATTTTATGAATAAAGATTTTATTTTCTCAAAATATTTTTTTGAATATTATGATATGAATTTGATATAATGTTATAGTTGTGGGTAGTATTTATAAATTTTTGCAAAGTATGCAAGTTGTTATATTATATTCGATTGGTTCGGAATATTTATTTTATCGGGGAATATTCGATGCAAATCTACACAATCATTGGTGGACCTTGAACAATTTAATTATAGTCGAATGAGAAAACGACAAAAATATATTATTAAAAATAACGACGGAAGTTTTCACCGTTAATAATGTTGAACTACTTTCTAGTAAAAGTACAATGAATACGTGTGGTTGCATATTAGCACACGCTATTGATTATTGATGCTTATGTGATAAGTCACTCAGTTTTGTTTTATTGGTATTATTAATGTAATAAAATGTAATACTTTTATAAAGTTATTCTATAAATAAAATATATTATATTTTATTATGCATAGTGTTTGCATAAGGTCTGCATAGTGTTTGTATAGTAAAATCTTTTATAAAGTTATTCGTTTTATTATATTATAAATAGAATATATTATATTTTATTTAAAAGATTTTGCTTTAAATATGGACCGTCGATTAAAGTAAATCAATCTGGACCGCTTAATGAGTTAGTTACTTATACGCAATCTATTTTTCTATAAATAGAAGCTCATTCATTCATTATTTCTTACGAATTCACTGAAACTCTAGAGAGATAAACTATAGAGAGAAAGAAGAAAGTATTCTGCTACTTCACTACTTATATATCCAGTACTCTTCTTCTTAAGGTAGGGGATATTATTTGTTGTACTCGTAGGGAATATTATTTGTTGTACTCGTAAGGGGTACTCTTTCTTTCTTATTTATGAAGAGAACTTCAGTTATTTCATTCTTTATTATTCTATTGGAATAACTTTGTATCGCTGCCACCCTATACTTGGTGAAATTCTTACATTATTCCATTCTTTATTATTATGTTGAATAACTCGTCTATGCAAAGTCTTTAATACATGGTGAAATTCTTCTAATATTCCATTCTTTATTATTCTCATTGGAATATCACATGCATGCGTTTTCTGCCTGGGACTGATTCCGCCTCTTTATTATTCTCATTGGAATACCTTGTACGTGTGCATTTTACTTGGACTGGTTCCATTCTTTATTATTATGTTGGAATATCCTCAGATGTGCGCTTTTATGCCTGGACTGGTTCCGTTATTTATTATTCTGTTGGAATAACTCGCACATGCGGTCTATCGCGTGCATGGTGATTTCTTTTGTTATTCCATTCTTTATTATACTCGGTTGGTTAAAGTTTTGACTTATACTCCATGAAATTAGGGAATATCCTCGATATTCAAGCGCTTCATCCAATATCTTTTCATGAAAATATTCTTCCGAGCATTCTTGAATTTTACTCTATAAAGCGAGATCATGTTGACAATTTGACGTTATTAGTTCTGAATAAATTAATTCTTGAACTTGTTTTATAGAATTATTATGTCATTGTCATCATCCTCATATTTATATTTTTGAAAGTCATCTCGTGGCACATAGTGCATAGATGGACTTGGTATGATTATGACGAGGGATTATTTGGTGTAATCATGGTAATAATATTACAAATGATGTGGTAAAAGTCTTCGTTTAAGAAGTAATGCGTTGATGGATAATTTTGGTATGATTATGGTTATGGATTCTCTTTGGTAGTAGTGCAAAGATGAATTATTTTATGGCATGATCGGGGACCATCGATGAAAACATGATTATCTTTAGCAGTAGTGCATGGATAATTCATGGTCGTGATACTTAAAGAATATCCTTGGTAGTAGTGCGTAGGGTGATTCTATGATGTGGATTATTTATTAAGTCGAGTCCCAATGATAAAAGTGATGAAAACCTTTTTAAATCATAGAAGATAGTAGATTTTATTCCTACTGACTCTTCTAATGGATTGTTTGTTCTATTTGCAGCTTAAACTTGATGTTTGTTATATTGTATCGCTTTAACAATTGCTTAAGGCTAATGGTAATTTATTCTCGCATTATCTTAGTCATAATATTTCTTCTTGGGCTAGTTGAGCTCACCCTTTCTTTCATTGTTCTCTTGAGAAAAATGAGAACGTAGGGGGGACTAGTCGGAGAACAGTGATGGTCCTAGATGGTGCATTAGTAGTCCTCACTATTCTATAAAATAGTGTAATAATAAATGTAATGAGGACTCCATTGAGTGTGGATATTATCTGATGACAATATTTGTATTAAAACTCATGAATTTCATGTTGTATATTTAAGTTTGTATTTGAATTACATACTATGTATTTTGGCGACTCAAGATGGGTGATGTATACCTAATTTTGGGGGCGTCACAACAACAATAATAATAGTAACAATAATAATTATTATAATAATAGTAACAATAATAATAAAAATAATAATAATAACAACAACAACAATAATAATATTAATAATAGAAATTATAATAATAGTAATAATTATAATTATAATAATAATAAAAATAATAATTATAAGATTAGTAATAATTATTCTAATAATAAAAATTAATAATAATAGTAATAATAATAAATAATAGTAATAATAATAATAGTAAATATAATAATAACTATAATAGTAATAGTAATAGTAATAGTAATAATAATAAAAATATAAAGCACATGAAGCATGATTTTTTTTTTAATAATGACTTATAAGTAAAAAAAAGTTAAAATTTAAGTTATTGTCAAACACTAAATAATAACAAATGACTTATAACTTAGTTTAACCAACTTATAAGTCATTGCCAAACACCCTCTAATACAAGATATAAAGAGAAATTAATATTTGATTATAAAAAATTACAAGTCAAGAAAAAGGAGAATTTGAAAAATGGGAGTTAAAAAAAACTTACACACCATTGGTGCAACTTTATTATTATTGTTATTGTTATTATTATTATTATTATTTTTATTATTTTATTATTATTATTATTATTATTATTATTATTATTATTATTATTATTGTATATATACTTCTTGAGATTATATTAATGGTATGTAGTGAAGGAGAAGAAAGGAATATATGGGAGAAATCTCATGTTTTGATATAAATATTAATCCTTGCAAGATATTAACGGATAACTTGTGTTTGCTCCAAATGATCGAATGACCAAAGTTCCAAATGATAGCTCACGAGTTTCGAATATGTTTTGCATTTTGGATATAATTTTAAATACTAAATATGAATATTTTTTGACAATTCTCCTAATAATCTAATATGGTCTTACAAAAACATATTTATTGGGATTATCTTAATTGAAGGCAACATTTTAATAGTCATTGCAAAATGTTGTATATGATATCTGACGAAAATAAAAATTGTTTATGATGAATGTGGTCCATATTAAATGACGAAATATAGCAACAAAAATTTTTTTCGTTGTCTATGATAAGGAGAAATCAAGTGGTTAGAAATTTTGCAACGAATTTCTAATAAATTTTGTTTTCAAATTTTGCAACGACTTATGAATTTCATTGCAAAAAGTGAAAGCCTGACACAATCTGCAACGAAAGACAAGTTTTGTTGCTAAACATACACTTTTAGCAAAGACTTGTAAAGTTGTTGCTTGAAAAATCGTTGCTAAAGCCCCATTTTTAGCAACAAAAAAACTTTCGTTGCCCACGATGACGGGAAATCAAGTGACCGAAAATTTTGCAACGAATTTATAACAAAAAATTTTCCTGCCAATGAATTAGCAACGAAATTTTACAACGACTTATGAATTTTGTTGCAAAAAGTGAAAGCCTGACACAATCTGCAACGAAAGACAAATTTCGTTGCTAAACATATACTTTTAGCAAAATCGTTGCCCGAAAAATCGTTGCTAAAGGCCCATTTTTTTGTAGTGATAATATTTTTTTTTATTTTAAGATGGGAATATGTGCCAAGTAATGTGTATGTATATATATAATAAATAAAATTTCTTTATTACATGAATAATTTCAAATAATTTTATTTTAGAATTTATTGATCATTATAAAGTATATACTTATAATAATTAATTTTATAGTAGAAATGTCTTTATTATTTATTTTCTATGAAAATGTGATTTTTATATTATTTAGATAATATATGAAATGATTATTGGAATTATTATAATCACTACTTTATTATATGAATTTTAGCTCAGATTATTAAGTTAATTATTTTAACTTAATTAATAATGTTAGATATGGAAAATAAATCAGATATGGAATCCAAACCCTAAATTTGGGTATTGATCAAGGGATGAGAAAGATAATATAATATTAATTATATTTTTGATTTTTCAGTGCTATAAATATGTATTGTATATCTGTAGTCTGATAATGGTGGGCCAAATATGGTAAATTAGGTCACAACCCTCATGTCGTATTATTAAACCCTAATTGTTAAACTCGGTTATGAGTTTAAGACTGAGCAATAATTGTGTTATATGAATTTTACTGTGTATTATATAATTTCTGTAATTAGGAGAAACCCTAATTATTTATTTGAAAACCCTAATTGCAAAATTTAGAAACCCTAATTATTATTTTTGTGAATTATAATGATAATTAAGAAACCCTAATTGTTAATTTGGGAACCCTAATGGTATTAAGGAACCCTAATTTAAAAACCCTAATTTCTATTAAAAACCCTAATTAATTAGTATGTTTTAAATTAAAATTTTATTACACTTTAATTTTTAATTGTACAAATCCTAGAAATTATTTGGAAAACTTTAAGATGTAAAATCAAGTGATTAAACCCTAGATTTAATAACATTGGACAAGAATACCCTTGAAATTAAAAATAATTACCAAAATACCCTTTTGTCCCATTAGTTGAATTATTGGTTAGACAAGATCTAGCAAAAATCTGGCCACCCACCCTAGACCTATCTATGAGCCTACAAGTTATGTCACATCACATGATCATCCATGCCATACATAGCATACATGGATTATATAGAATTCAAGAGAGAGAAAGTGCACAATTATTCACAACTTCATCCTAGAACTCTTCTCTCTAAAACCCACGAAATTATAGTGCTAGATCAGTCCCCAATCAAGCCCCAGGATCACACTTATCAAATCAGAAGCATAGAATCAAGAATTTGTTCACAAAGAGGTAAGAACCCTAGAAGAAATCTGACCTTGATCGAAGTGTTAGATGTTAGTTTTTTGTGTTAAACATGTAGTATGTAGTATATAATGATGATCTGGATTGCTAGATGTTAGATCCATAACATCTAGAGACTCGGATTTGAAGTTTTAAAAAATCTGGAAAAATATTTTTTTTGATGTCTGACAGTGAATGTTAGGCCTTGTAAATCTCTGTAGGGGTTTGAGTTTTGTGTTTTAAGTGTTGGATCTTGTAGTATGATGTAAGATCTTGAATCTGGAACTTGAATCAGGTTCATATCTGTTGTAGATTAAAAGTTATTTAAGGTCAAAGTGGGTTGACCCGCATTGACTGGTTGTTCTTGAAGCCCAGAATCAGCCTAGAAACCTCTGACAGTGTTTTTGCAGGGCTTGGATCTTGCTATGTATAAGTTTGTTTTGCCATGTTGTTGTTTTGTAGTTGTAGAATGACATGAATACTACATGTTAAAGCCTTTTTTTATCACATATATACTTAACAAAATTAAATCTAGAGATGGTCAATTGAACTTGGTAGCGCCAAGAACATTTACGAAACCCAAAATGTTCAAGAACAGCTCCGGGAGGGTACTTTGATCGGCCCATATACCTTGTCTGTGTTGATGTTATGATGATCTGAGGATATGTTATTGTTCCTTGTAGTGTATACTAAAGATTTGACCCATTAATCGATATAAACCATGACCAGAACATAAAGTAATTCGAACATGAAAGTGATAGGTCGAATCGCTGAAGTTTAAGGGAAAAACCCGAAACACTCGACAAAGATGTTTGCTAGCTTAGCTCGGTTTCATTAAGTATTGTTAGACTTGATCATGTATTGAAACATGTTCTCTGATAGTTTTTTATACATAGCCCGACGAGCAGAAAACTTGTAACATGAATAGATTGACATATTTAAGGCCACAAAGGGCGTTGATCGGCCATGACTATAATTTTCTGGGCAGCCAAGAATATGATGAACACATTCTAACAACATGTTCTGATGCTTAAATATCCCTCATGTTGTATGAGTTGGTCCAGAAATGGTTATACACATGTACTTCTACATACATACTACAATATTTAATCAATAGCATGTCCAGAAACGATTCATAGAGAGAATGATTGATGGTCAAAGGAGGTACCCTTGAAAGATCGATCGTTCAGTGTTCTTGAGCCTCAAGAACACTATCGCGACAAAAAACTGCCATTAAAGCCTTTCTTGACGACGGATTTAATTATTTTTGTTTTATAATTTCCAAAAATACATTAAAAATAGAAATAAATTCCTAAAAATTATACAATCAGGTTTTAAAAATTATTTTAAGTTATAAAATTAACTTATAATAATTTGACATATTTTCATAAATATTAATATTTATTTGGATATTATTGGTATTTAAATTATTTAAGAAATGCATTAAATAAATTAATTAAAAATGATTTTATTGTATTAAAATCATTTTAAATAATAATAAGGTATTTAATAATATTTTAAGTTATAAAACATAACTTTTAATATTTTAAGATAAATTTCATTAATTATTAAATATTAATGATATTAGATTTATTTAGTAATTATATTAAATAAATTAATTAAAATGATTTTAATATTATAAAAATCATTTTAAATGAAAATAAATAGTTTAAAAATATTTTAAGTTATAAAATATAACTTTTGATATTTAAAGGTAAATTTCATTAATAATTTAATGTTAATGATATTAAGTTTATTTAATAAGTATATTGAATAAATAGTTTAAAAATGGTTTTATTGAATTAAAAATCATTTAAAAGGAAATACATGAATTAAAAATATTTTAAGTTATCATTAATGACTTTTAATATTTTGATAAATAATAAATTAATATTCTAATATTAATGGTAATTGTTTAAAATGATTTTAGATGTTTTAAAAATCATTTAAAGGGTAATATTAATACTTTAAAAATATTTTGAGTTATTATAAATAATTTTAATATTTTGGCAATAGTTTCATTAATAGTTTAATATTAATTAAATATTAATGATAATAGAATTAGTTAATATTTAAATCATTTAATAATGATTTCAGTGTTTGAAAATTCATGATAAAGTATAATAATTATTTAAAAATTAGTATAAGGCTATGAAAAATAATATGGCTGATATTTAAAATATCTAAACGAATATTGAACTACACGATAGAGTCTTAGACTCGATATTTACCTGATAAAACTGTCGGTACAACAAAATATTTCAGAAATTGATCTAGACTTAGATAAATTGACTAGATATGTGTTTATTAGTGAATCAATAACTGTTAAACAAATGTGACAATGTGATTAGGTTATGTGATGACTGCAATTAGCAGTAATATGTGATATGATATATTATTCTATTTGAACGAATGATCGATTCTCGATAGTCATCAGATAAAAGATTAATCTAAGTTATATTATTATGGCGGCTGACTCGAGATATCCTACTTTTGCATTTACTTTATCAATGGACATGAGTAAGAAAGTTTTAGAATTATATTATTATTGTGCCAGATTATTAACTCTATTATTATTGATTATGTATCAAATCTTTGTATTCATTCAAGTTCTTACATTATCCGATCATTGTATTATTGTATAATTTAGATATTTATTCTGTTCGTTAATTCGTATATAGGGTTAGATAAGTGTCCCCACTTGGATAACCATTGTATTTAATCATATGTTGATACATACTTATTGATTTCAATTATGTATACGTTGACTTAAAAGCCGTCTAAGCTATTTGAATCAGCTAGACATAAAAATATTGTTGAACAAGATAGAACGTTATTGTATCCAACCAGATTGTTTTGGTTCTGGATTCTCGACTAAGTATGAACATCCCAGAATATGGGAAAAACTTTTGTGCACCTAAGGTGGATAGAGTGAACGATAATATCATTCTTGCATGTAGTATTGATCAATCACAGGCATAACGGTGATCACCCCCGCGCGTCGTAAGTTATAACGATTTCTGAGATGAATTTCTGCTTAACCTTTTCGAAAATAGAAAACAATGTTTATAGTATGTTGACTGATCTCCAGTTATAGTCTTTATGTAGTTTCAAAGATTACATATGGAAGTGATATGTTGTTATCTTGTTAAAGAAATTGTGAAGATGAGTTTTATAATTCTGTTTGAATTAAGATTTTGGGTGATGATATATTTTGATGATTAAAAATATGTTTTGACATATGTAATGAGTATAGATATGTGTTATCATATTCTATGCATAATTAACCATTTAAGATCAAGAGTTGAGATAAGTAAATGTGTGCACATAACGTGCTCGATAAAATGCCTAAGAGTAATAGTGTTCTCTAAACTTTGGTATACAAAGTGTCTAACTAATGGCTAATATTGGATATCTAAGTATGAAAAGATGATAATATAAGAATAATAATGGAAAGAAATCGAAAAGGGTAATTTTTGATTTATGAAGGAAAATTAAACATGTAAACAATATGTTGAATATGCAATTTTGAAACCAAAGTGGTATAATAAAATGGTGTGATATACGCACATTAAACTACAAGTGTGATAGTCTAGCATGTGTGGTGATGAAAATGAAAAATAAAACTGCGTTGCATATAAAATAGTTAGATGTCTATAAAGACATTATAAAGGATAATAAGATAAAGTAAGGTCTTAGAATAAATTTGACCATGAGATTGAGTATTGATTTTATTTATTATCAATCTCACATACAGTGTAGGTTGTGCAAGGACGCGAAGTATTAGCGTGTTGGTAAAACGCCTAAGTAAAGCAAGTCTTTCATTTTTTTTGCTATGTGAACTTGATGATGAACCGCTTTTAAAATTTTAGTGTATGATGTATTGTATATATCAAAAGTATGAAATGTGAAAGTCAATCTATGACTATGATGATTGAAGTTATGAATGATGATCGAGTAAGGAACTCAATCTTTATAGTTGTTATGTGAACTACAACATGTATGCTATGTTTGTTTTATGATTATTCTTATATGTTGAGCATGTTATTATGTGCTTTGTGATGCATGAAAACTATTAGATTTTGCTGGGCTATCGAGCTCAACCTTGTAAATAACCATTTTTGCAGGTCAAGGATTGAAGGTAACATTATGTGCTACTTGAATGACGTGGATCAGAAATAATACACGGAGTTTAATATTTTAACAAAAGTTGTTATTTCTTTATACCATGATTAAGATTCATGAGATGTACTAAATGTTTTATGATGTATAATTTTATGTTGAGTTGTAAAGCTAAAGTTAGAGTTATCTGATATGTAAATGTTATCGGATTGAAATGTAAAATTTTATATAATAACAGTGATAAAGTGAATCATAAAATAAGATTGATTCAAAGACATGTAGATGATAAATGTTTAATTCAGGGAATTAAAGTAAGAAGACATAAAAGTTTAAATTATTCCGTATTTTATAATGTTTAGCATCGAATAATGATGTAAAATCAGAAGGTAGATGTGTTATTAATGACCAAAGTTGAGAATTAAATTGTATGAATTTTGGGGTCGTTACAGTTGGTATCAAAGCTGATAGGTTAGAAACCTTAGGTAAGAGTACCTTAGGCTATAACCTTAGAGAAGAGAGGTGAAAATAAGGAACGAATAAGCTCAAATAGAGTTTGAACAATAAGGGATTAAAACTTGCGTGAAAGGATTCAAAGAAGAATCTCGCAGAGTTATAAGGAATATGAATGTGGGGTTACCCAACTCCAATAATAAGGATGTAAGGTGATAATAAATAGACAATGTCTATAAAAAGAGAATGATAAAGAAGTTAAGAATAGAGAGTTATATCTAAGTGGTTCAATTGTACTCTTTCAGTAGTTGATGTATGGTATCCGGCTAAACGATTCCTTCATAGAGCTGGAGGTATATACTGAACTAGCAACTTGGAACCTAGTTTGTTGGTTGTTTGTGGGAAACCACCAAATGCACCATATTGAAACCGGTAGAGACTCGACGTGTACCAAGTATAGAAAGTGGATACGTATGATGAAAGTGTGTAAACTTGAATGAAATGTCGAAAGCAATGTAAATGAAGTTAGAAATTCTTAAAGGAAGAATTGTTATATAAACAAGAAGATTCAAAGAAGAATCTTGAAGAGATATAAATATAAGAAATGGGAGTTTCCTAACTCCAAAAGCCAAGATAACGAATAATGTCGTAAATGATGAAAAAGAGAAAGAAAGAGGATCGTAAAACAAAACGATCACGAGTTAAGAAAAGAATTTTAAGGGAGATGATTATAGAATAAGATCACGACGTGGTCTGTTTAAGTTATAAAAGAAAGATGGTCTGTAATATTTGAATAATTATATCTTAATGCTATAAAGATGGTGTACTATGAAAAAGTACGAGATAACTCATGAGGAGTTATAGATAATGTGATACAAGGAATTCGTATCGAGCAAAGAGCAAGTTAAGAGTAAGATAGAGTTAGGTGGAATTTCAATTGAGGACTCATGTGATGGCTGAGTTGTACAAATCTTTGTATGGGCAAGGGTTTTGTGCTTGCACCCAATTTATCATATTGATAATCATTGGAATGTTGGTGTCGCGCTATCTACGTATATGTGGCGAAAAGGTGATTCTTTTCTCATGTGTATGTTTGATAGTTAGAAACTATTAAGATTAGACAGATATTATTAGGATTAGGCGCAATTCATAAAGCTAATACATATGGTAAGTTCATGACTCATAATAATATGTTATGTTTTGAACCCCTCAGCGAATGGACGCCTATGGTCTTACTAGGATAAGTTCTTAAACTCATATTATTGTGGCAAGTCCTGAACTTCCAATGTGCGGTAAGTTTGATGAACTGGGATATAATTAAGTTATGAATGGAGTATTGAGGATGATAGGAATAGATAGATCTTTTAAGTGATGGATCATTACAGAAAGTGGAGTTGATGGTGGAAGCATAGGTATTCTAAATCTACTAGCTATGCTAGACTTTCAAAATTTATCGACTTTCGTATCGATGTTTACACTTCTATTTTCTCGAAAAACATTGGATCAAATGATGGAACCAATGAGTTTTAACAACAATATCGTTATTCGTATGTCTATGCTAATTGTTTCGCCTAGACAAAATGATTTGGAATATATCAAATGTATTTTATATCATTAATGCATCATGTAACTCGTGCAAAGATGATAAAAATGATGGAGTCATCAATGCAAGATATTACTAGTGTTGATGTGATCTAAGGATCGCCACCCATTATGGTATGATGTAGTATGATAAAATCACCAAATGATTTTATCCTCAACCTGATTTGTAAAATACAAAGGCGATCATGACGCCATAAAAGATTTTTTGAGATTTCTTTGAGATATGAGAATACATATATGCACGTGTATATGTATATTTGGTTGATGTTCGAATTGTTGTAGAGGTCTATGCTATTTGATTCAGCTAGACAAATATGGAAAGATGTTCATGAAATTCAAGAGTTTCTTGAGAAGTTATGCCAAACCAAATTATTTTGGTGCGGATTCAGATGTTGAAAAGCTGAGATGAACAACCCTATTATTAGGGGTTAAGCTTAGTTTTATACTTTGCGCTGAAATATTTGTATACAATACATGTACAATAGGTTGATCACCTAGAGTACTTGCGGAGGGTGTTTTCACCTTTGTGATTGATAAACATTCTCGCCAAAGAGGGTTTAAAGTGTGAAGAACCGGGGTGAAGCACTATTAAACCTAGAGAATGGAGTTCATGGTCTTGTGACCCTCAAAGATGATTTGGAATCTTTTAAATTCTCGAGTTATTCATACTACTTCCCAATTATTGAACAATTGTGGAGGATTCTTCATTATTCTCGCAAGATGGAAGTGAAAAGGAAAGTATTCCTTAGAAAGAAGTAAGTCGAAAATGCTATAATCGAATGATGGATATGTTGAATAAGTGAGAAAAGAAATTTTGAAGTGAGAAGGATGTGAGTTATCAAAGAATAATGTGAAACTTTTAATAGAAAAGTTTAATAATGGTAGAATGATGTTTGTGGAAAGAAAGTGGTTATAGAACCCAATGAATGAATGAAGTAGTGACGTAAAAATCTACTTTGAAAGATTGAATGAATAAATATTAATAAATAAAAATACAAAAAAAATTCGAGGACGAAATTCTTAGAAGAAGGGATGAATGTAATGTCCCGAGAGTTTGATCATATAATATATGATAATGATCCTTAGAGAAAGATAATGAATGGGTCAAAGAATATGTAATACTCAAATATAATTGAGTCTAAGTAAATATTATGAAATAAAACTTATAAGAATTTATTATCAAGAATGGTGAGAGTAGAAAATATAAAACCTATATTAAGGTAATGTGTGAAGTTATTCAATGAATAGATTTGAGGAAAACCCGAGTAAGGTAGGGGTTTCAATGATTCCGAGGACTAAATCCTTATAAGGAGGGAAGAATGTGACATCCCGCATTTTTAGAAATTATAAATGAGAATTTTATAAATAAAAGTATTATTTATGAGATATGTTGGGTGTGAGTATGCGTATGTCATATATTGTAGAATATGTGAATTGATGTAAAGAGAATGTTATATATTAATTTTAATATATATAAATATTTAATTGAATTATTTATCGAAAGTAAATAAATAAATAAATTTTGTTTTGATTATAGAGTAATGTAATTAAGTGTAGCAGATTAATTAAATGAATATTTAGTATTTAATTTAATTAATGTAATAATTTTATGTTATAGTTCTAATTTAATTGAGATAATTAAATTAGATGAGTTATGTGATTATTGTTACACAAAATTATAATTAACAAGTAAATATAATTATGTGACAATTTGATGAGATTGATTGATGTTAAGCTATTGATTAATTAAAATAATGAGTATTTGCCAAACATGGTCTTAGGCTTTTCAAGTTCAAATGGGTGTAACCTATGTATTAACTAGTAATTAGTATATCTAATAATTACTAGGAGTTACATATATTATATATTACTAGTATTGTATATTATATGTATATACTACATAAGTTAGTATGTTAGTTTTAGAAAATAAACCAAAGAAAGAAGAAGAGAGTTAGAGAGAGTTGTAGGAGAAGAAGAAGAGGAAGAAAAAGAAGAAGAAGGGAAAGCTTTGAGAAGACAAAACAAGCCCCATCATCATCATCATCATCATCTCCATCTCTCTCTTAAATTCATACTAATAAAGTTATAATCTAAATTCCTTGTTTTAATTATATTTTTATGTTCTTCATAATGTAGATAATTGTTATGTAGAAGTTGTATTGAGAAATTGAGAGAGATAGAGAGAAATAGAGGAATTGAGATGAGCTAGAAAAAGAAGAAGAAGAAAAAAAAAAGCTAGAAGAAGGTAACTTCTAAACTCTTATTTAATCCTTGATTTTTTTTGGGTAGATTTATGTTCTAGGGTAGTAGATCATGCTTAATCTGTTTGTATTGGTTTAATCTTGGATTATCAAGAATCAAACAAGAGGATTCAAGAAAGAAAATGAAATTGAAAGAAAATTTGAAGAACACAATTCGTAGGTTTTTAGTAATTGTGGACATATCTTGTGAAATTCATACCTTTTTGGGTATAATGAGTTAGAAAGTGAGCCTTCTATCAAATCGAAGATATGGAAGTAAGCTATATTCTGAAAGTGGAATCACATGAAAACTCTTTGTAGATTTCTTACAATGTCTATTTTAGTAAGGCTGGTCCGAAGGGAAAATAATCATTCCGTAAAATCAAAACTCATTACTACGCTTCGACTTTGAAAAATTCATATAAATTCGTGTGTTTTGAATCGGAAGAAACTTAAAACTGCAAAGTTGTAGATATGGAAGTTTACTAGCTAGATATGTGGGATTGAGCCATTTTATGGACCGGATCATGTCCTAAATAAATTGTTTAGTAAGGATGTCCAGAAAATGAATTTTTCTAGACTAGTTGATGAATTACAGAATCTGGTTTAGATGGATAAGGGTCTGACTTTAAGGCCTAGATGAGGTTGTAGTACACTGAGTAAGGGTTAATTCTATATAAGAAGGAACAAAACGGACATGTAAATCTAACGAGTTACGTTAAAAAACGAAAATAACGCTTTGTTAAAGAAATTATGAAGATTAGTTTTATAATTATGTTTGAATTAAGATTTTGGGTGATGATATATTTTGATGATTAAAAATATGTTTTGACATATGTAATGAGTATAGATATGTGTTATCATATTCTATGCATAATTAACCATTTAAGATCAAAAGTTGAGATAAGTTAATGTGCACATAACGTGCTTGATAAAATGCCTAAGAGTAATAGTGTTTTCTAAACTTTGGTATACAAAGTGTCTAACTAATGGCTAATATTGATATCTAAGTATGAAAAGATGATAATACAAGAATAATAATGGAAAGAAATCGAAAAGGTAATTTTTGATTTATAAAGGAAAATTAAACATGTAAACAATGTGTTGAATATGCATTTTTGAAACCAAAGTGGTATAATAAAATGGTTTGATATACGCACATTAAACTACAAGTGTGATAGTCTAGCATGTGTGATGAAAAATGAAAAATAAAACCGAAGTTGCATATAAAATAGTTAAATGTCTATAAAGACATTATAAAGGATAATAAGATAAAGTAAGGTCTTAGAATAAATTTGACCATGAGATTGAGTATTGATTTTATTTATTATCAATCTCACATACAGATGTAGGTTGTGCAAGGACGCCAAGTATTAGCGTGTTGGTAAAACGCCGTAGAAGGCAAGTCTTTCGGCCTCCTTTTGCTATGTGAACTTGATGATGAACCGCTTTAAATTTTAGTGTATGATGTATTGTATATATCAAAAGTATGAAATGTGAAAGTCAATCTATGACTATGATGATTGAAAGTTATGAATGATGATTGAGTAAGGAACTCAATCTTTATAGTTGTTATGTGAACTACAACATGTATGCTATGTTTGTTTTATGATTATTCGATATATGTTGAGCATGTTATTATTTGCTTTGTGATGCATGAAAACTGTTAGATTTTACTGGGCTATCGAGCTCAACCTTGCAAATAACCATTTTTGCAGGTCAAGGATTGAAGGTAACACTATGTGCTACTTGAATGATGTGGATAAGAAATAATACACGGAGATTAATATTTTAACAAAAGTTGTTATTTCTTTATACCATGATTAAGATTCATGAGATGTACTAAATGTTTTATGATGTATAATTTTATGTTGAGTTGTAAAGCTAAAGTTAGAGTTATCTGATATGTAAATGTTATCGGATTGAAATGTAAAATTTTATATAATAACAGTGATAAAGTGAATCATAAAATAAGATTGATTCAAAGACATGTAGATGATAAAGGTTTGATTCAGGGAATTAAAGTTAGAAGACATAAAAGTTTAAATTATTCCGTATTTTATAATGTTTAGCATCAAATAATTATGTAAAATCAGAAGGTAGATGTGTTATTAACGACCAAAGTTGAGAATTAAATTGTATGAATTTTGGGGTCGTTACAGCCGGTGTTATTCGTGAAGAAGAAGGATGCGTCAATGCTTATTTGTATTGATTATAGGGAAATAAACAAAGTCACTATTAAGAATAAATATCCGTTGCCAAGAATAGATGACTAGTTTGATCAATTGAAGGGTGCTAGATACTTCTCGAAAATAGATTTGAGAAGTGGGTATCATCAATTAAAGGTAAGGAAGGAGGATGTACCTAGAACGACATTCAAAACTCGGTATGGACATTATGAGTTTCTGGTGATGTCTTTTAGTTTGACCAATGCCCTTGCTAGGGGTGCTCATCGGTAAAAAACCGAACCCAAGTCTTAAAAACCGAACCCAGTATCAACCAGAAAAATCCAAAAATCAAGAATCAGACGGTGCATGCATCAATAACCTGCTTTGATGCTGGTTTACAGTACAAAATTGGTACCGGTTTTTTCGGTTCGGTTTTTTTGTTATACCATGAATAATTAAATAATTTTTTTATATTAACAAATTTAATATAAAAACAAATTTCTTCTTTGATTTACAATAATATATTAACAAATAATTGGTACAAAATTCTATTGTATTGTATAATGTTATGGGCCAATTATTGCATAATGTTATGGGCCAATAATATATTAACAAATAATTGGTACAAAATTCTATTGTATTGTATAATGTTATGGGCCAATTATTGCATAATGTTATGGGCCAATAATTGGTACAAATAACAATGAGTACAAAATTCTATTGTATAATGTTATGGGCCAATTATTGCATAATGTTATGGGCCAATTATTTGTTAATATATTATTTGTATGGTTTTCGGTTCTTTTTTTTCTTTTTTAAGACATTCTAATTCAAAATATTCATTACCGCTACTGGCATCAAAAAGTATAAAAAACCAAAAAAGCAGACCAAAAAATCAAAAGCAAAAAAAGCAGATCACTGGTACTTAGGTTTCAACCGGCCTTCGAAAAACCGAAAAAACCGAATTTTTTGAGCACCCCTAGCCCCTGCTGCATTCATGGATTTGATGAACATGGTGTTTAATCCATTTTTAGACAAGTTTGTGGTGGTATTTATCGACGACATCTTGGTGTACTCCAAATCTCAAGAAGAACACATGGAGCATTTGCGTTTGACGTTGGAGACACTAAGAAAGGAAACGTTGTACGCGAAATTCTCTAAGTGTGAATTTTGGCTATATCGTGTATAATTTTTGGGTCATGTGATTGACAAAGACGAAATTTCAGTGGATCCATCAAAAGTTGAAGCCGTAATCAATTGGGAACAACCAAGGACACCATCGGAGGTGAGGAGTTTCTTGGGACTGGCCGGTTATTGTAGACGGTCTATTCAAGATTTTTCCAAGATAGCCACTCCGTTAACAAATTTGACAAGGAAATGTGTAAAATTTGTTTGGACGAAGAAGTGTGAAGAGAGTTTTCAAGACTTGAAAAAGAAGTTAAATGTGGCACCTGTGTTGTCATTACCAGATAATACAAGAAACTTTGTGGTGTATAGTGATGCTTCACATAAAGGATTGAGCTGTGTTCTTATGCAGAACAACAAAGTTATTGCATATGCATCAAGACAACTGAAGGATTATGAGAAATGATATCCGACTTATGATTTAGAGTTGGCTGCGGTGGTATTTGCTCTAAAGATATGGAGACACTATCTCTATGGAGAAAAATTTGAGATCTACACGGACCATAAAAGTCTGAAGTATATTTTCACTCAGAAGGACCTAAACATGCGTCAAAGAAGATGGATGGAATTAATAAAAGATTATGATTATGAGATCTTTTATCATCCGGGCAAGGCAAATGTGGTTGCAGATGTTTTGAGCAGGAAAGGTCGGGAAAATTTAATGCTGATAACCACTCAGGAGGAGCTTATTTCAGCAATGACAAAGCTAGAGTTGGAAATAAAATTTCCAAAAGAACCCGATGAACGACTATTCTAGATAGAAGCTAGTCCAACTTTGGTGGACAAAGTTAAGAATGCTCAACTTCAAGATGAAGAATGTGGGAAAATCAAAGAGAAAGTTGTAACAATTCAGAATTTTAATTTGTAATTTTAAATATTTATTTAATTATATAAATATTTAATGGATGTGTTTATCGTTTAATAGATATTTGTTTGAATGAATTTGATTTGATTTGGTTAATTATTTGTTAAATAAATAATTAATGAGTAAAGGAAATTAGTTATTTTGAGACAACTTTGTGAGACCCCGAATTTTATGAAATAAAAGTATTCAATTTTTTTTTCTATTTTGGTAAATAGCACGGTATTGATTTTTGATGCTTATGTGATAAGTCACTCAGTTTTGTTTTATTGGTATTATTAATGTAATAAAACAGTAAAAGCTTTTTATATAAAATGTAATACTTTTATAAAGTTATTCTATAAATAGAATATATTATATTTTATTATGCATAGTGTTTGAATAATTACTGCATAGTGTTTTGCATAGTAAAATCTTTTATAAAGTTATTCATTTTATTAGATTATAAATAGAATATATTATATTTTATTTAAAATATTTTGCTTTAAATATGGACCAGATTAAAGTAAATCAATCTGGACCGCTCATGAGTTAGTTACTACGTAATCCATTTTTCTATAAATAAAGCTCATTCCTTCATTATTTCTTACGAATTCAATTTGAAACTCTAGAGAGAGAAACTATAGAGAGAGTTCTTCTTCTATAATCTTGAGCGTATTTCTTTAGAGTTTAAGAAAGCTTTGAGCGAGTCTGAAGTTTTCTTCATATATTCCCGCCTACCACTTAATACTTTTCTTTTTAAGGTAGGGATATAATTGTCGTACTCAGTAAATGATATTATTATTATTTATTATTCTATTGAATAACTCAGATATGCGGACTAACCTATACTTGGTGAAATTCTTCATTATTCCATTCTTTATTATTATGTTGAATAACTCGCTTATGCTGGCACTGCATACACGGTGAAATTCTTCTAATATTCTCGTTCTTTATTATTCGTCGAATATCTTGTCTCGTGCATTTACGCCGGACATGGTTCCATTATTTATTATTCGTCGTAATATCCTCGTCTGCATGCGCTTACGCCTGACCTCTGGTTCCATTATTTATTATTCTCGCGGAATATCCTCGCATACATGCGTTTACGCTTGACTGGTTCCATTATTTATTATTCGGTTGGGAATAACTTTGTCATGCGATCGCATTTGCATGGTGAATCCTTCATTATTCCATTCTTTATTATTCTGTTGGAATAACCTGTCTATGTGGATTACCACATGCATGGTGAATGATCATTCGTATTCATACGAATAGTATTTTCATTAAAAAGGGTTTCTGCCAGGGGCAGATTCGTAATTGTTCTGACCCTCAAAAATTCTGGAAAAATTTGAAATGATAATTTGATGAGGTTTCTAAATTGTGTCCAAAAATGGCAATTTTTGGATTTATAGATTAAGAGTTATGGATTTTATGGGAAAAGACTATTTTAAAAGTAAACTCTTATAACTCCTTGTGGTTAACTCCAAAATTGGTGAAATTTTTATTGGGAATACATGTATATAACAGGAGTATACCACAGAAAATTTGAATTTTTGGACAAAAGTACAATTTATGATAAATGTCTAAATAATCGGTAGTTTTAGCCATATGAAAAATAGTAAATGAATTTTAAAAATTCGAAAAATATATATGTTCAAGATGGGACTATATTACGCTAAATCCCGAAAAGAAATATTTTGGGATCCGATTTGGTATTTTCATGAAAATGAACTAGTTATGAGAAAATGAATTAAATATGTTATGTGAAGTAATAAAATTGGAAAATAGGATTTTATGGCTTGAGAATTCTATATAGGGTATATCAGATTTTGATGAGGGATTTGATCATTGATGATGAAATCTTATGAGTATGGCATTTTGAATGATTAAATGCATTATTTGATAAAGTGTAAACAATTGAAATAAATTGTTTATAAATTTAAGAAATGATTAAAATATTGTTATAATATTAATGATATTAGATTATGAGATTATTAAGTGATTGATAACATTTGGTTATTATTGAACGATGGATAAATTGTATTATAAATGTTTAATATTTATCCTTTATCTCATTTGATTGATTCTTATATCATTGTCATCATCCTCATGCTTATATTGTGTTGAAAGTCATCTGTGGCCTGTTGATGATTGGGTAATATACCCATGAATTGGATATATTTGGACTTAAATTATTGCATTCTTAAGTTATTTAGTAGCATTTTTATTGTGTTTATGTCTTGTTTTGCAGATTTGGGAGCTGCAGGGCAATTATGGGATTTTCAAGCACTTAATGGAAATATGGTAATTTCAGAGAAGTCCAAATACGGGTACCGGAAAATACACTACCAACAAAATACGGCTACCGAGCCTCAATATCGCATCGATCGGATTAAAGCGTTTGACTTCTTGTTGGACTTGACTTGGTTATTGGGAGCTAATGTGAAGCCTAATTGGATTAGGATTGGGGGAAGCTATAAAAAGAAATTAAGTGCTGAAATTAGGTCTATTATCTAATCATTCAATCAATTCATTCATTCATTGGAGGCTACACAGGGATTACTTAGAGATTAAGGATTGGATACAGAGTTTTCTTCTTCTTTTTCTTCTCCTTATTTTCAATTTGTAATTCTTTAAGAATGATTTGCAAACAATTATTGGTTTTTATTTCCGTTATGAACTAATTCTTTAATTAAGATTTCAATTGAACCTTTTATGGCTATAAATTAGTTATTCAGTTATTCCAATTATTTATGTTGAAGTGAATTGTTTATCATGCCTTGCATCTATTGCTTAATTATTTGGCCAATAATTACCTTGTTATTCTGTAGGAATTGAAAGAGGAATTCTAGGTTAGAACTGGTTTGATAACGTGTGACTTAGTTATTTGCAAAGTGAATAATTAGGTTTGTGAATTGAATGGAAATATCTTTTCACCGCATGTAACACATAAGGAATTGGGATTAAAGGAGTTTAATTCACTTGTTTTGCATAGAATATAGCAAGATTAATCTAGATTAAATATAAGTCACCGATCACTTGAAAAGGACTTTTGACATTTGAGAATTCCTCATTAACAATTCAAGAGACATAATAGTTGGGATAATTGGATAATTGATTTATATTTCATAATTGGGGATATCAAAGTCTTAATCCTTATTTATCTAAGTCATTCACTCAAATCTTAGTTTATTTATTTGCTTATTTTAGAATAATATCTTTAATTGTTTAATTTAGTTTTAATATTTCAGAAAATCACAATTTATCATTGTTTGAATAAAATTGGATTGATATAGTGCTAGTAGTTGGAATTTATTAATTAGAATTCTCTGTGGGAACGATACTCTATTTTATCACTTTATTACTTGTTGACCGTGTATACTTGCACGTATTCTTTGATTGCGAAATCAACCAACAAGTTTTTGGCGCCGCTGCTGGGGAATTTTATTAATATTAATTTCATATTAGTTATAATCAATTCGGTCTTAATTTAAACGTTACTTATTTTTCTTCTTGATCGGCAGAATTTTGTGCGTGTATGCACACTAGATCGAAGGCTAGAGAGGAACTTTTTCCGTATACAGACGACATCGAAAAGAAGTTCCGGAAAGTGCGTTTGAATAGTGAGGTTATACATTTGGAAGAAGAACTGGCAAACCAGGAAATACTCGTGAACATGGCAGAGAACGAACAAAAATCACTTAGGGATTACGCCATGCCGAATGTCACGGATTTACAGTCGAGTATTAAGAGGCCGACAATCAATGCGAACAGCTTTAGATAAAATCGGAACAATTCGATGATGCTACAAAATACATGTCATTTGGGGGTAATTCGATAGATGATCCTAATGAGCATATCTTTAGTTTCTTGAAGTTTATGATACCTTCAAATTTAACAATGTATCTAAGATGCTACAAGGTTGAGGATGTTCCTGCTTACTTTAAAAGATAAAGCACGAAGTCGGTTACACTTTTTTGCCTCCTGGCTCAATCACCACTGGGATGACTTAGCTCAAAAATTTTAGCTAAGTTCTTCCCACCAAATAAGTCGGCAAAACTACTTTGGAACGATATTCATACTTTCGCACAATTTGATTCGTAATCATTATACGAGGCGGGGAAAGGTTCAAGGATATCTCCGTAAGTGCCCTCATCATGGAATTCCACAATGGATGCAATTAGGGATATTTTGTGATGGTTTGCACGCGTTCCACGAGGTCTAGTATTGATGCAAAGAAGCAGGAGGAGCGATCATGTCCAAGAGTTTTGATGAGGCGATCAATTGTTAGAGACAATGGCCACCAACAACTATCAAAGGGCCCATGACGAGGTCTAATCATCCCAAAGCATCGGAAAAGTATGAAGTGGACGCGATGACAACATTTAACAAAGACAAGTGACCGCAATAGCCAAGCATATGGAAATATGGCGTCCCACAAGCCACACAAAGCAGTAGCGATGGTTTATGAGTCAGGTGTCAGGGGTCATGCTACTGGATCAATGTGCCATAAATTCAGAATCAACACAGTTCATAGGAAACTATAATCGCTCAACTCAACCGTATCCGACTCAAAATGCTTATAATCCAGGTTAGAAAAATCATCCGGGGTTTTCATGGAGTAACAATCAAGTCAAGCCGCAAATTAACAACCACCTGACAACAAAACACCTCCGGATTTCAAAATCAGACTCAACAACAACCAGAGAGGAAATCAAGTTTGGAAGAAGCCTTGGAAAAATTCATTAGAGCTTCTGACAAAAAGAACGAGGAACAAGATAAGAAATTGAATCAAGTAGAGCTTACTTTGCAAAGCCATGGGGCATCGTTAAAGAATCTGGAAAATCAATTGGGGCAAATAGCACATGCATTGAATAACCGCCCCACTAGAACGCCTCCCGAGTGATACGTAAATAAATCCGCAGTAAACGAAAGCATTGCAAGGTCAGAATTTTACGCAAAGGGAAGGATTTGCAAGAAACAAAGCAAGATATAAGGAAAAGGGGGACAACGCAAAAATAAAATAGATAGAAGAAGTTGTGAAAACCGGGAAAGATAAAGAGGAAATCGTAGAGCAGAATGCACCGGAACCAACTATAACAATGCCGCCCATACCGTATCCGTAGAGATTTCAGAAATCCAAGTTAGATAAGCAATTTTCAAGATTTTTAGATATTTTCAAGAAATTGCATATCAACATCCCATTTGTCGAAGCTCTAGAACAAATGCCGAGCTACGCTAAGTTCATAAAGGATGTGTTGTCAAATAAAAGGAAACTGGGTGATTTTGAAACAGTAGCGCTAATCAAGAATGCAACAAATTATCCGTAAAGTTACCTCCGTTGAAAGATCCGTAGTAGTTTTACTATTCCGCGCGATATTGGTAATCGGCCAGGGAGAGCACTGTGATTTGGGGCCCAGATAATTTGATGCCATTATCACCTACACCGGGCCGCTCAAGGCACCAAAATCGACAAATATCGCTTTATTATCATAAGTGACCGATCGGGCCATATATCCACGAGGTATCGCTTGAAGACGATAGTAAGGGTGGATAAATTCATCTTCCCAAGCAGATTTCGTTATCTTGATCAGGAAGCGATAAGGAACTTCCCATCATTCTCGAGCACCATTCTTAGCAACGGGGAGAACGCTGATCGACGTAGCGTAAAGGAGAATTGACGAATGCGAGTCAAGATCAACAGTCACTTTTAATGTGTTTAAATCAATGTCTTATCCGGAAGGAAAAAGGTGAGTGTTTATGGGTGGATTTAATGGATGAGTTAGTTAATCACAAGATTTGGCAGAATTACTCGTGAGGATCCGATAGAATCCATGTTGCTTCTAATAGACGACTATAGTATTGATGAGGACATCGAGCGCATCAAATGGCTAGACACATCATCATTCTACCGAAAAATAATCAACCATTCGACACCCTCGATAGGCCCAAAAGAAGGTAAAAAGTGCAAACCCTCGATAAGAGCCACCGATGTTGGAATTAAAGCCACTCCCTCTCATCTTGAGTATGCTTATCCGGGGAAAGATTCGACTTACCAGCTATTGTTTCGACAGAGTTAATCGACACCCAAAAGGAAAAATTGCTACGGGTTCTCACATGAAGTTCAAAACAAATGATTGGGTGGACTATAGCGATATTCGAGGTATTAGCCCATCTTTCTCAGATGCATAAGATTTTAATGGAAGAGGGTCAAAACCAACCATCGAGATGCAAAGAAGGTTAAATCCCATTATGAAAGATGTGGTGAAAAGGAAATTATAAAATGGTTGATGTCGATATTATTTACCCAATCTCGAGATAGTTATGGGTAAGTCCTCATGAAAATGCATCAAGAAAGGGGGTATAATAAAGGTGAAGAATGAAGCTAATGAGCTCATCCCGACTAGAACTATTATAGTCGGAGAGTATGTATGGATTACCGCAAGTCAAATAAAGCCACACGCAAGGATCACTTTCCTCGCCGCTCATCGATCGATGTTGATGGTGTTAGCGGACATCAATTCTACCGTCTCACGGATGGATATTCCGTGTACAATCAAATTGCCATAGCTCCGAAGATCAAGAAAAGACCACGCTCACATGTCCATACTTGCAGACGCTTGCATTCCTAAAGCGTATGCCTTTTGGTTTATGTAATGCCCGCACAACCTTTCAACGATGTATGATGGCAATCTTCTCCGATATGGTCGAATGTAATTTAGAGGTATTTATGGATGACTTCTCCGTGTTCGGATAGTTTCGACTTGTGTTTGAAGAATCTGATTTTGGTGTTAAAAAGATGTGTGAGACTAACCCGGTGCTTAATCGGGAAAAATGTCATTTTATGGTGCAAGAAGGGATTATTCTCGGGACATAAGGTTTCCGTGATCCCGATTAGAGGTGGATAGAGCAAAGATTGAGACATTGAGAAACCTCCTCCATCATCTCCAGTAAAAGGCATTCGAGCTTCGGGACACGCGGTTTCTACAGACGCTTCATTAAAGATTTTTCAAAGATTTCAAACCCCTATGTTCACTTTTGGAGAAAGATGTACTTTTTAAGATGGATCACCATGTATCGAGGCATTTGAGGTATTAAAGAAGAAATTGGTCTCGCCTCCAATCATCAGAAGCGCCTGATCGGTCTTTACCGCTCAATTGATGTGCGACGCCAAAGATTACGCAGAATGGGAGCAAGATTGGGACAACGCCACGACAAGATTTTTTCACACTATCTACTACTCTAGTAAGACGCCGACGGATGCCCAAATTAAAATACACAACCACCGAAAAGAGATTACTTGCAGTGGTGTTTGCCTTTCGACAAATTCGTAGCTTATCTTATCGGCACCAAGGTAATTGTCTACACCGATCATTCTCGCCATTAAATATCCGATTGAGAAGAAGGATGCAAAACCGCTGCTTAATACTTGGTGGTATTGTTGTTACAAGAATTCATCTGAGATCCGGATGTAAAAGGTACAAAAAATCAAGTGGCGGATCATCTTTCTCTTGCTGAAAAATGCAGAGGTACGTAAAGAAGACAACTTATTGATCAATGAAAAATTTCGGATGAACAACTGCTCCGAAACCAACCACAATATTGCCTTTGTATGTCGACTATGTGAATTACGTGGTTGCCAAAGTGTTACCTCCGGATTTGACCTCACAACAACGAAAAGAAGTTTCTCCACGATGTGAAGCAATACTATTGGGATGAACCATTTCGCTTAAGCCCGTAGATCAAATGATAAGACGCTCAGTGTGCCTCATGAAGAAATGGATAGTATATTAGGCCATTGCCACTCCTCGACACGGAGGTCATTATTCCGATCGAACAAAGCAAAAAAAGTACTACAATCGGATTTTTCCGCCTTCTTTATTCAAAGATGCTTATCTCTTTGTGTTGAAATGCGATCGATGCCAACGCTGTAGGGTAATATCTCCAAGCGCAATGAAATGCCACTCAACACAATTCTGAGGTTGAACTATTCGACGGTGGGGAATCGATTTTATGGGACCGCTTTCCATCTTCCTTTAATAATCAAGACATCTTGTTAGCGGTCGATTATGTTTCCAAATGGGTAGAAGCCGCACTTACCCACGAATGATGCCAACGTTGTTCTCCGATTTTTAAAGAAAAATTTTCACACGATTTGGGACACCGAGAGCGATAATAAGTGATGAGGGGACTCACTTCAGTAATAAGCAAGCGCTTCACAAAATTGCTTGTAAAGTATGGGGTTCATCACAAAATTGCAAAATGCAAGCACCATCCACAAACCAATGGCCAAGCGAGGTGTCGAATAGGAGGTTAAGCGGATTCTCGAAAAGGTGGTAAATCCATCACGAAAAGATTGGGCATCAAGGCTCGACGATGCTCTATGGGCCTATCGAACAACGCATAAAAAAAATCCGACGGCAGATGTCACCTTACGTAATGGTATTTAGAAAGGCGTGTCACCTCCTACGACGAGCTAGAACACAGTGCACACCGGGCCATTCTAAAACTAAACTTTGATCTAGAAGCTACGGGTGAGAAAAGGTTATCGCAGCTTAACGAGATGGATGAATTTCTGCTCAATGCCTACGAGAACGCAAAGCTTTACAAAGAGAAAGTCAAAGCCCGCACGATAAAAAAATTCTCAATGTAACATTTGAACCGGGCAACAAGTATTATCGCTCAACTCACGCTTACGCTTATTTCTCGAAATTGAAATCCCGGTGGTCCCGCCATTCGTGATTATATCCGTCACGCCACACGTAAACATTGAGGTTGAGGAACCGAACTCAAAGCGTATATTCAAGGTTAACGGCCAACGCTTGAAACATTATTGAGTGGACCCATTGAACATCAAGTTACTATTATGTACCTCGCCGATCCAACGACACCTAAATGAACACCGAAAAAAGTCCCGGGCCGACGACTAAAACCAAGCGCCATGGGAGGCAACCCAAAATTTTTAGTTATTTTCGCTTTTTATTCATTCAAAATTTTTGTTCTTATATTGTAGTTCATTTTTACTAGAATTTCTAGCATATATTCGCAAGATAACATTCGCCGCTTAAATCTTGCTTTCGTAAAGAGGAATGAGGCCCAAAGACTTGAACACAACATATGTCAGAAGACTAACAAATACCTAAGACTTCCCAAAATTGAGGATTCCAGCGCCTACGCTAGACACCGTAACGTGAAAAAGCTCAGCCCAGCCCAAAGACCGCTTCCAATTCATCATCATCACCCGACGCCGACCACTCCAATCCGTTTTCGCCTCAGCCGCCAAAGCGCTTATATGCACGAAAAACCCAAATACCTCGGCTACCGATCAGTCAGTCTTTATAATTTAAAACCCTTCCGTTCCCACACTTCTATTCCAAATTAATTACCCACGCCGGCACATCAGGTTTCAATTACGCGATTATTCCTCTCCCATTCTCCTATACGCCTCTCTCACTCTCAATATCACAAGGTAATTGAACTTTGGATAGTACTTCTTTCACACATCTACCACGCGTCAATTACTTCGTTCAATATTGGTTGTGTGCTCCTTGTGTGCCGAAATTCTACTCCTCCCAATTCTTCAAAGGTATCAAAGGTATGACTTGAATTGTATTCAAACTATTGTGAATCAAGATTTTCTTCGTTAATTATTCTTTTCATCTGGAAAATCCAATAGAGCACATAGATAATTCATTGCGGTTTAGCGTAATCATACACACGAGGTTAGTGAATGTTACAGGCATGGCATGTATAGATAGGGAATTAGTGATGGTTGTAAGCAAGTTATCAGTTGCTACCTAGGTGTTTGATAAATTGTCTAAGTCAATAATCATGTGCAAATTCAAACATATTACTCCTACATGCACATTCTTTATGGACCATCTTGACACCGCAATATTATCAAGTCATTGTGGCACATATTCATTGCAGTATGGGAAGATTACATCGTATTGTTGCTTACACTGGAGCATGTTGCTTTGCATGACATACACAACTTTTGGGCAAATTGTGCGTGTTGGTTTCAAATGCGTAATTTTAATAAAGACAGCATCTAATCGATATACTTGCCATTTTCATGCCTCATCCCCAACCGTACCCACAATACACATTTTATATACATTTGGGGTAAAGTTATGCACACGTTTATACAATCATGAATTCTTTTCAAAGCTAATACATGAGTATGTTTTTACTTACAGAATTCTCTACATGGCATCCAAAC
Organism: Panax quinquefolius; assembly: GCA_020205615.1. Lineage (NCBI taxonomy): Eukaryota > Viridiplantae > Streptophyta > Magnoliopsida > Apiales > Araliaceae > Panax > Panax quinquefolius. The sequence continues at coordinate 85,618,942 of CM035163.1, forward strand.
GTCAACGAGGCGAAGGGTCAGGGGCCGCTTCAATTCCACCTCCAAAATTTGACAGCAGGCGTTTTGTTAGTGTTGTGGCTCAAGAACGCTACAACCGCATGGCTACCTGCTCACTAGTCCCCGAACGTGGTTTACGACCCGACCAATCCAAAGACGGGGATATAGCGGTGATGATAGCGGAGCAAAACTGGTTCACACTCATCGAGCAGCCCGATCCAGCAGTGATTGCAGTTGTAAAAGAGTTCTACGCCAACTTGCCCGAGCATGATCATTATGGGGTATTTGTTAGAGGAAAAATAGTGGAAATCGGCGAGGAGGATATAAATGGGTGTTATCAACTACCATTAGAGGGCCTTAATGATGAATATGCTAGACTCGTGAGTGATGGACCCACTACGACAAGATTATTCGGAGTCAGGTCAACCGGCACCACATGGACCGTAATGATGAAGCGCGGCAAAGCACGACTTTCCCATTGTCACACCTCGCCTCTCTATGGAAAGGCATGGTATGCCTTCATTTGTGCCAAATTGATGCCCCGCATACATGTGAGCCACGTAACCAAAGAAAGGGCTATGGTATTATACTCAATCATACAAGGCCTAAAGATCGATGTCGCCATCTTATTCAAAGAATCTATCCTCCGAGCATCTCGCGGAGGGACCACAGGAGGGTTACCACATCCGTCACTGATCTGCGTTTTATGTGCTAAGTTTGGGGTAAAATGGAAATCGGATGAAATGATTCAAACGCCTATGCCCGTGTTGGACCACAAGTTGATCCGCCGTTATAAAGTGTGGACAGGTGGGGCAAATCACCCTAGGGGATTGGGTTTCATAATTCCCCAAGTTGCACCGACACAAGCCCCACCGCAGGCTCCACCTACTTATGGCTCATCTACAGCAGCTCATCGAGGTATGGTCCCCGGTCGCCCAAATGGAGATAGATCACCGGGTTTACAATACGGAGTCCCGTAATGTGCGCATTTTTTAACGCCAAGACGTGATTTTCAAGTTTTTAGTCACCAATTTGTCGCATGTAATGCACTCAACCGGCCCAATCACATCCTGCTCAACTTAGCCATTTCCCAACCGCCTCGCTTTCGCCAAAGATTTCCTTCCGATCAAGAGATGAGCGAGGACGATGATGCTCCACCCGAGGAATAAGCTCGCTAGGAAGTCCTCTGCTTTATTTTTGCCTTTTATTTTTCGCATGAGTACATTGCTTTCTAGATTAGTTTGGGGGTAGTTAATTTTATTTCTAAGTTGTAGTTTGTTATTAGTTTGTGGATTTGGTTTGTGATTGTTAGTTTATCGTTGCATTTAGGATTGCATATTAATTCCAAATTTTTAATAAGATGTATATTTTGGGGGCCAATGATGAAAGTAGAATTGCATGAACAAGTCTAGTAAGGATTGTTGAGTCGTTGATATGATTTTCTTGATATGAATTGAATCTTTATCTGCTTTGACATCGATATTATAGGAAAGCACTTTGAAAAATGACCATGTCAAGCATGATAGTTTAAATGGTTAGATAATAGAGTTCTAAAGGATGATTGCTAGTGAAATGAAAGGACAATTTGAATAGCTAGAGAAGACCTAATTTATTCATAAACTCGAGTTTGGGGAAAAATATTTGGAATATATAAGCTAAAAAAAAAAAAAAATACATGGTATACTAGTCTTAGTCTTGTTTCGGGGCCTTTGTTACTTGAAAGCAAGCACGCCCGAGGGGATTGTCTTTACACCTAGCGCCTCTAAGGTCTTTCATGGTCTCGGGAGTCGCTGGGTCGAAAGCTCGCTAAGGGGTAACACTCATAGCCTAATGGGATGAGACATCGCATACCATTTATGTATATTTAAAAAAAAATAAAATGCAAAATAAAGTGAAAAGTGCAAAGAGCCCCCGTTATAAAAAAAAGAAAAGAAAAGCATAAGTATTCCATTTTGACTCTTGAATTCGGGTAACTGTTTGATTTCAGTTGAAAAAAGTATATTTGATGAGTTCTCAAGTTTACACTGTATGATGCTTACTAAGAAATTTATTATCTTTCATATTTTTGTCTTTCATGGGTTAGCATGGTTGTTGAACACACACTCACAATATCAGTAATAACAGATTCAGATTCGTTGATTGTTGGGATATTATTGATCTGCTTTTGCATGATGAATTAGCATGTTTTTGTGATTTTTCTGAGGCATACGGATATACGCGAGCTTTTGAATTGTTGGAATTAAGAACATATAAATAGTTTGCATTTGCACGATGTTTAGTTTTGTTTTGTGATTTTATGTTTTGTCGCATGAGGACACGCAACGATTTAAGTTTGGGGGTATTTGATGGTTGGGTAATATACCCATGAATCGGATATATTTGGACTTAAATTATTGCATTCTCAAGTTATTTAGGAATATTTTTATTGTGTTTATGTCTTGTTTTGCGATTTGGGAGTCGCAGGGGCAATTATGGGAAATTTAAGCACTTAATGGCAATATGGTAATTTCTTTTCAAGTTCAAATGCATGGGCACCGAAAATACATACTAAATAATGGCCGGCGCTACCGAGCCTCTACCGGCATTAGTCGGATTAAGCGCGCTTGACTTCTGTTGGACTCGACTTGGTTATTAGGAGCTAATGTGAAGCCTAATTGATTAGGATCAGGGAAGCTATAAAAGAAATTAAGTGTCAAATTAGGGATTATCTAATCATTCATCTATTATCATTCATTCATTGGAGGCTACACAGGATTACTTGAAGATTAAGGATCACTACAGAGTTTTCTTCTTCTTCTTCTTCTTATTTTCAATTTGTAATTTTTTAAGAATGATTTGCAAACAATTATTGGTTTTTATTTCAAGTATGAACTAATTCTTTAATTAAGATTTCAATTGAACCTTTTATGGCTATAAATTAGTTATTCAGTTATTCCAATTATTTATGTTGAAGTGAATTGTTTATCATGCCTTGCATCTATTGCTTAATTATTTGGCCAATAATTACCTTGTTATTCTGGAAGGAATTGGAAGAGGAATTCTAGGGTTAGAACTGGGTTTGATAACGTGTGACTTAGTTATTTGCAACGTGAATAATTAGGTTTGTGAATTGAATGGAAATATCTGTTCACCGCATGTAACACATAAGGAATTGGGATTAAAGGAGTTTAATTCACTTGTTTTGCATAGGAATCTAGCAAGATTAATCTGGATTAAATAGAAGTCACTGATCACTTGAAAAGGACTTTTGACATTGAGAATTCATGCTAACAATTCAAAGAGACATAATAGTTGGGATAATTGGATAATTGATTTATAGTTCATAATCGGGGATATCAAGTCTTAATCCTTATCTATCTAAGTCATTCACTCAAATCTTAGTTTATTTATTTGCTTATTTTAGAATAATATCTTTAATTGTTTAATTTAGTTTTAATATTTCAGAAAATCATAATTTATCATTGTTTGAATAAAATTGGATTGATATAGTGCTAGTAGTTGGAATTTATTAATTAGAATTCTCCGTGGGAACGATACTCTATTTTATCACTTTATTACTTGTTGACCGTGTATACTTGCACGTATTCTTTGATTGTGAAATCAACCAACACAGAAATTCGGATCCTTTGTAAAAATATTTGAAAGAATTAAATATCAATAAAAAATAATATTAATTGTTATTATGTGTGTTTAATAAGATGTATGTCGCTCTATAACCTAGAAACGCTTGGAATATCGTAGTATTCAACCACGTCAAATGAACCAGAATTAAAGTGTTTGAAAAATTTCCAAGATATATTGAAAATAATATTAATTGTTTTCCGAGAAAGTTTATGTCGCTTAAAACACTATTCACCGAGAGAATTAAAGTCGCCCAAAAAATATTTTTTCCAACTTTACAAGAACACTATACGTAACGTTAGAATATCGAGAATTACGTAATGTTAGATATCGATAGATTATGTAATAATAATCTAAGTATGGAAAATGCAATAATTCGCATGTGGACTTAATTTGGGAATATAGGTATTAAACCTAATGAAATGAATTAAGGTAACTTGGTTTATAATACAAGTCTAATAGGAATAAGATGTGATCCTATAAGGGATTTATATTAAGCCCATGTATTTAGTTAATGAAGTCCAAGCTATTATAATTAGCAAGCCCAAAGGATAAGTTAAATTAAATTAGCATTAAGCCCAATCTTTGATCCATTAGCTAATGAGGATCCATGGGGAAACCCATGGGGTAACTTGATGGGCAAACCTTTTGTGTGGTGACCAAGTGTTGTATCGCCAAGTAAATAAGAGTGGTTAGCAAGTAGACTTGGTTAATAAGCAATGAATAGTAAGGAGGTTAGTTTAAGGAGGTGGGATGACATAATGACCTATTTACCCTAACCTTGAAAGCTCTATAAATAGCAAGCCTTTTTCATTCATTTGGGGTTTGTTATTTCATCCAACAACTCTCTCTCAAACAACTTATTTGTTAGAGTCAATAAGCACTTTGAGCTTAACCTTTCCTTAGTAGATTTCCAAAGCAAGTGAAGTAATCATCAAAGGTAAATGATCTTGTCCTCTTCATCTCTAACATATTAGGAGGATAAGAGAAGTGTAATCTAATGAACTTAGATACTAAGAATATAGGAGAAGTTGATAAGCAATGGACTTAAGTCGAATAAGTTGAGTAAGCAACTTGAACTTAAATAAAGTTAATGAACTTATGAAGAATAACTTTTGTTATCATAAGCATGAGAATTATAGATAATAAGGGAAATAAGTCAAAACCTACTTTGTTAATAAGTTGGTGTAATAAGTAACTTGTAATGTCTACATGTTGATTAAAATCCACTTAGAATGATTAGTATTGAGAGTTTCACTTTAATTTTCACGATCGATTTATAATCGTTAATTCGTGAAATTTCTCTCGAATGGAAGTCATATTTTGTGTTTGGCATCGAGACGCTGGTTTTCAATGGAGGCAAGTCATATTTGGCATTATAGAGTCATGGACTCAAAATGGCCGATTCCGACTTAGAACGAAGAAACGAAGCGCCGAACGCTCACTTAACGCTTATCGCTTTCATTAAAAATGGACTAATAGGTGGAATTTTAGCAAACGAAGTAATATAGATAAAATTCTTGAATGAACGATAGAGTACGTAATTTGTGACCGTAGGCTCTCGAATCGAGCCAATTCGGACTTATAACGAAGAAGTTACGAGTCCCGGAATCTCAACTTATGAAAAATCATTCCAAAATGTTCAGGTACACAAATCGCAACGCCACAGGCCAAAGACAAGGCAAATTAGCCCACGCCGCAGCGCCAAAGTGGCCATCACTGAGAGTCAGTCACAGCATATACGATATATACATAGAGACTCACATACATGGCCGCCGAGTCCCGATTTTTGAGGAGTAATGGCGATGCTGCAAGCACACCAAGACTAAGTGTAATAATATTAGCCGCAATAAAAAACACCAAATTTCATAACCTAGATTGTAATGAATGTTTACATGTTGAACATGTTTAGTAATGGATGAACATTAACCAAAGATTTTAAAAGAAACATTGTTAAGACATGATTAAGTCTTAAGCATGAACACTTAGAGTTAAGTTAAGCCAATTACTTATGAATGTGAGAATGACGAATGGAAAGCCTAACCTTTAATAACAAATCTAATACGTAATTAGATTGAGAAGTAGGGTAAGATTCTTTAGAAACCATATGTGATCATTCATGACCTAATGTTCTATGTTATGCTATCATCTAATGTAGAGACCTTAAAGACGTAAAGTCCACGTGTTATAAATTGTAGCAGACGCTAAAGGCAAGTACTCTAACCCTTGTTCCAGTTCGATCTGGACAAGTCTTTGTGATTCATGTATTCTTCGTATGAGTTAGTATTTGAGGAATTTCAAAGCCAATCCTTTCGGCTAAAAGTATGCTATGTTATTCTATCACGTGTTGATAAGGATTTACCAAACTAATATTGTTGTGGTTTTCAAAAGTAGATGGAGTATGCTAAAATGTTTTGTCGTCAAACGACAGGCATGTGAGGTTGCCACAACTTAAACATATACACGTTTAATGAATGTAGTGTTGATCAACATAGAGTACTATAGGCTGATCACCTAGACGTGGTCGTAAGCTATACAGGACTTACTTGACTTTGTGTCGGATGTCCTTTTCAAAGTACTTATGAAATGCTTACTACCTTGAACCTAATTGATGTTTTACCCAATATTGTAATCAGAAAACGCTTTTGAATGAAAAGAAGTGCTATTTTGAATTTTCAATAGTACTTCAGAACTATTGTTCGCTTATTGAAGATATACGATTCCTATGTTTCAAGCATGCTATTTTCCTTAAATTGTTGTACTTGTTTGAGCTAGTTAGGCTCATTCTTGCTTGAACCATATGAATGCAAATAAAGATGTAATCTGATCGATGGATCCTAAGGATAAAGGGAAAGGCAAAGGCGAACCCAGTAGATTGCTTATGTAATAGTATAGGTTTTTTTGTAAGGAATAATATTGATATTATGACAAAGACAATGTATTGGTTGTAAAGAACCCGGGGTATGTAAATATTCTTTTGATATATATATAAGACATATCCGCTTCTTTTCGAGGCATTTCAATCAATGTTTATGTGAACTATAAAGACCGTAGTAGCACCATCCGCCGGGTTGAAGATACCCGGATTTGGGGGCCACAGTTGGTATCAAAGCATTAGGTTATAAAACTTAAGGGGGAAGTAAAACCTTAAGTCATAACCTTAAGAAAAGTCAAAGAATAAAAGATGTAAGTTAACCTTATAAAAAATGCATTATATATGTTATGTGTTTTTATTATTCTACTAACGCTTACTAATCAACTCTTTGTGTTGTTATAGATGTCGTGAAAATAGAGATGTACAGTAGTCAATGAAGGGCTCAGAAACCGATAGAAATCATACCGAACCCTATAGCAGCAGAGATCCCGAGATAGTTGTGGTGGAGTCCGAGACTCAAAGCTTAGACCTCATGTCGCCAGATTTGACGGCATGTTGGAAGAAGAAGTGGAGGTAGTATCCTTCAATCCAAAGGGCTATAAGCAAAGAGAGAGATAACCTGTGGGAGTCGATGATGTCACCGCTCATGTCAAGGATAGATAGGAACGATACTCATCGCAGGGGAGGTCAAGGAGCTAAAGGCGAGCTCCAAGCTGGTTATAGAGGACAAGACGGACGTGGAGTCCATGTGGGAGCAGAAACATGACGAGAGAGTTTTGGCTAAGGACAAGGTCCATGAAGCTAAAAACAGAGGTCTTTGAGCTTAGGAGCGAGCTAAAGACCAAGAAATGTAAGATAGGAGAATGTCCTATATTCATAGGAGTTCTCATGAGGATTTCCAGCCATGTAGTCAGGGTATCCTAGAGAGACACAGGCGACGCGCCATACTATCACCGTGATATTATCACTTGCCTTCGCCAAGGCAGATTTCGAGAATGCCTTAAGGCGTATATGATCGAAGTAGTTGTTAGAATAGTTAGGTATGTACATATTTGTGTATCTAGTAGTGACGAAAAACCCTCTTTTGTATAATCAAGGGTAGTCTTTTGTAATTCCCAATTTTGGAAAGCAATAGCGGAAAGTAATGTATCCAAATTGGGTCATGTAACCATGTAGTATTATACTACAATGAATTAATATAAGTTTTCATTTTCAAAAATGTTGAGTAAACGAATGTGTAAGTTATTGTTTAGCATGGAATAATAACTAAAATGACAGAAATTGTATAATAACGAAATATGTGTTTATTGTAACAAAGAAAATGCCGCCAAGAAGAGTACCACGCACTCAAGGTGCGTAACACGAATCAACCGGAGGGAGGTCCGGCTAACCCCATGCAAGAATTTTTGAACCTTTTAACCGCAAAGATTTAACCAAACCGGGCTAATATCCCCATAAAATCTCAAGCGTAGTACGAAGCTACTACATTTAAGGACTTTAAGAGTGTGGGTCCGCCGGAGTTCAAGGGAACTATGGACCCTATCGAAGCCCAAACGTGGGTTAGGGAGATTGAGAAGGCATTTGTAATAGCAAATGTCGACGAGGCCCAAAAGGTTGCCTTTGCAACCTACATGATGAAGGGAGAGGCCAACTTTTGGTGGGAGGCCAATCAGGCGAGGGCCGGAATAGATGCTATAACGTGGGAGAGGTTCAAGGAAATATTCTACGAGAACTACTTTCCCACAAGCATGCAGGGAAGGATGGAGATGCGATTTCTCGATTTAAAACAAGGGGACATGATTGTTCCCAAAGATGCCGCCAAGTTTAATGAATCGGCAAGGTTCGCCCCACATCAAGTGGATACCGAGGTGAGAAAGCTCGACGATTCGAAAGGTGGCTTGAAACCCCGCTCTATAATCGTATCTCTCAGATTCCAAAGTACTTCCTTTGGGATTGTGTTAGAGAAGGCAATAATTGCCGAAGGTGGTAGCGAGGCGTTGAGCCAATACCATAAGGACAAGAAAAGCAAAGGGAAGATAGATGGAGGAGTGAAGGTCGAAGGTGCCAGCGGGAGTGGCGAAGGGTATAAGCGGAAGGTGAGTAGTTCGGGGAATCCCGAAGTGAAACTAAGGGACCTAAAAAGGAAGATGGAGGCCTCATAAAGACTGGGGGAAGACTCATTTAGAGTCTGTCTCAAAGGTAAGGCCATGTGTTATAACTCAGGATGAGGAGGGGCATATCACGCCAAACTGTCCAAGCCCAAGAAGAATCATGGGTGCTTTGTATGTGGGTCTACGAACCACATGGCAAAGAACTGCCCAAAGAAGGGGACAGACGTGTATAAGGGCGCCAATAGTGGTAAGTTAACTATTGGGGGCCCAAAGACAATGGGTAGTCCGATGGCTCGTGCTTTTTATATGACTCGCCCAGATGCGATGGCTTCGGGGACGAAGTTATAGTATTATTCCGATCAACGACTTAAATGCATACGTATTGTTTGACTCAAAAGCTACTTGTTCGCTTATCGCATGTGATTTTGCTAGACGACTAGGACTACTTCTCAAAAAGTTGCCTATACCTTTGAACATTAAGGTAGCAAATGAGGAGATAATTTCTGTTGAAGATATTCATAGAAGTTGTTGCGTAGACATTCGAGGTTGTAAATTATCAGTAGATTTGATACCGATAAAGTTAGGAGAATTCAATGTAATTCTCGAAATGGATTAGTTGATAAATCATGGGGCAATTATAGATTATCAAAAGAAATGCATAAATATTAAAACATCAATTAAATCTCATGTAATATTTTATGGGAATAAATCACGGACGCTCGTGTTTTGTCTTTACCATGACACAAACTAGGAAATTATCGAGGAAGGGGTGTGTAGCTTATTTTTGTGTCATGTGGTTGATACCCAGAGAGTGGGAGCGACCATGGAACAAATACCTATAGTGAGTGAGTTCATGGATGTATTTCCAAGTGAGTTACCGGGTCTTCCGCCGGATAGGAGACCGAAGTTCAGAATAGACATTATGCCAGAGCTACACCAGCTTTCTAGGGCACCGTATCGTATGGGCGCCAAAGGGAGATGAAGGAGTTGATGGTACAAATTGCAAGAATTGTTGGACAAGAAGTACATTCAACCAAGTGTTTCGCCGTGGGGAGCACCGGTGTTGTTTGTCAAGAAGAAGGACGGATCGTTGAGACTTTGTATCGATTATCGAGAGTTGAACAAGTTAACGATAAAGAATAAGTATCCATTGCCCAGGATAGATGATCTTTTTGATCAGTTGAAGGGGGCAAAATATTTTTCCAAAATAGATTTAAGAACGGGGTATCATCAGCTGAAGGTTAGGAATGAAGATGTGCCAAAGACAACATTCAGGACTCCTGTATGGTCATTACGAAGCTTTCGTGATGTCATTTGGGTCGACTAATGCACCTCACGCATTTATGGACATGATGAACAGAGTGTTTCAAACAATATTTGGACAAGTTCATCGTGGTGTTTATCGATGATATTCTAGTCTACTCTAAGATGCCGTAAGATCATGTCAACACCTAAGAATAGTGTTGAGACACTAAGAAAGGAGAAGTTATATGCGAAGTTCACTAAGTGTGAATTTTGGTTGTAGAGGGTGCAGCTTTTAGGTCATGTTATCGACCACGAAGGATTTCCGTAGATCCAGCGAAGGTGGAAGCCGTGATGAATTGGGAACAACCGAAAACACCGACCGAGGTACGGAGTTTCCTAGGGTTAGCGGGTTACTATCGGAGGTTCATACAGGACTTTTCAAAGATAGCCACTCCGCTGACTAACTCGACGAGGAAGACAAGTGAAGTATGTATGGACCGAGAAATGCGAAGATAGTTTTCAAGAACTCAAGAAGAAGTTAAGTGAAGCGCCTATTTTGTCATTACCCGACACACAAAATTTCATAGTTTATAGCGATGTTTCGATAAAGGACTGGGTTGGTGCTCATGCAAAGATGGCAAGGTCATTACAGATGCATCTAGGCAAATGAAGGATTATGAGAAAGTTTACCCTACTCATGATCCGAACTCATCATGGTGGTGTTCGCCTTTAAAGATATGGCGACATTATCTTTATAGGGAAAAGTGTGAGATATATACGACCACAAGAGTCAAAAATATATCTTCACACATGGAGTTGAATATGAGATGAGAGAAGGTGGTCGAGTTGATAAAGGATTACGATTGTGAAATCTCTATATCACCTCGAAAAGCTAATGTAGTGGCCGACGCCTTTGAGTAGAAAGGGTCTGGAAAAGTTATCTTTGTTAATGTACTCAAGCGAGTTAATAATAGAGATGGCTAGGATGGAGTTAGAGGTGAAGTTGCCAATTGAAGCGGATCAGAGACTGTTTGCGACGGAGATTCAGTCTACCATCGTAGAGAGAGTCAAGGAGGTGCAGCTCAAAATTGATGAGTGTAACCAGATGAAGAAGCGGTTGACCAATGAAAAAGATATTAAGTTTAGTCTTGATAATGAGGGATTATTAAGATTTGAGGGAAGAATTTGGGTTCCGAATGAGACGGAATTAAAGGAGCAAGTTTTACAAGAGGCTCATAGTTCAAGGTACTCGATTCATCCTGGTAGCACTAAGATGTATCAAGACCTTCGATGAAGTTTTTGGTGGCCGAACATGAAGAGAGAAATAGCCGAGTATGTGAGTAGGTGCTTGACTTGTCAAAGAGTTAAAGCTGAACATCAACGATCGAGTGGCTTGTTACAGTCACTAGAGATTCCGGAGTGGAAGTGGGAGCATATCACGATGGACTTTGTGGTGGGACTTCCGACGACTCAGAAGGGATATGATGCGATTTGGGTAATAGTGGACCGGTTGACGAGTTCGGCCACTTTTTTCCAATTCAAATTAAGTACAACTTAGATCAATTAGCTACACTCTATGTTAAGGAAATTATTTCCGCATATGGAGCACCTGCTTCGATAAGTGTCGATCGTGACCCACGATTCACATCGAACTTTTGGAGAAGTCTTCAAGAGCAGTTGGGGACGCAGTTGAAGTTGAGTACGGCATATCATCCACAAACCGATGGATAGAGCGAGAGGACAATTCAGACGTTAGAAGATATGTTGAGATCTTCACGCCATGGATTTCAAGGGTAGTTGGGATGATCATCTACCATTAGTAGAATTTGCATATAACAACAAGCTTATCATGCAAGCATAGGTATGCCACCGTATTTAAGCTTTGTATGGAAGGAAATGCAAACACCGTCAGATTGGGATGAAGTGGGAGAACGCCAATGCTAGGACCGTAATTGGTGCAAAAGCAACAAATGGAGTGGTGAAGTTGATTCAATGCGCCTTGTAGCAGCTCAAGATGATGTAAGAAATACGCAGACTTACATCGAGAGAATAGAGAATTTGAGGTAGGCTCAGACGATTTCTAAAGGTATCTCCCGAAAGGAAAGATACGCTTTGAAAGAAGGGAAAACTAAGCCCAAGGTTTATAGGACCTTTTGAGGTATTAGAACCGTAGGTGAGGTAGCTTATAGGGTAGCGCTACCTCCTCCGCACCAGAGCGAATACATAATGTATTTCACGCTTTCAAAGCACGCCCCCTACAAACCGGATTATAAGCACGTGATAGAATATGAGCCTATTCAAATCGAGAAGGATCTAACATATGAAGAGATGCCGATTCAAATCATCGATAGAAAGGAGCAAGTTCTGCGAAACAAGGTAATATCGTCTGTAAAGGTGTTATGGAAGAACCACGATGTAGAAGAAGCAACATGGGAACTTGAAGAAAAGATGAGAAAGAATTACCCTCTTTTGTTTGAGTGATGTAGGGCGAGATTCTGGGGACAGAATCTTTATAAGGGGGGAAGAATGTAACGCCCGAGAAATTCGGATCCTTTGTAAAAATATTTGAAAGAATTAAATATTGAATAAAATAATATTAATTGTTATTATATGTGTTAATAAGATGTATGTCGTTCTATAACCTAGAAACGCTTAATATCGTAGTATTCAAACCACGTGAGAGAATTAAAGTGTTTGATTTTCCAAGACGAAAATAAATGTTTTCCGAGAAAGTTTACGAAAAACACTATTCACCGATTATCGCTCAAAAATTATTTTTGAACTTCCGAGAATTACGTAACGTTAGAATATCGAGGCGAGATAGATTATGTAATAATAATCTAAGTATGGAAAATGCAATAATTCGCATGAGGACTTAATTTGGGAATATAGGTATTAAAACCTAATGAAATGAATTAAGGTAACTTTGTTTATAATACAAGTCCAATAGGAATAAGATGTGATCCTATGTGGGATTTATATTAAGCCCATGTATTTAGTTAATGAAGTCCAAGCTATTATAATTAGCAAGCCCAAAGGATAAGTTAAATTAAATTAGCATTAAGCCCAATCTTTGATCCATTAGCTAATGAGGATCCATGGGGCAACCCATGGGTAGACTTGATGGGCAAACCTTTTGTGTGGTGACCAAGTTTGTATCGCCAAGTAAATAAGAGTGGTTAAGAAGTAGACTTGGTTAATAAGCAATGAATAGTAAGGAGGTTAGTTTAAGGAGGTGGGATGACATAATGACCTATTTACCCTAACCTTGAAAGCTCTATAAATAACAAGCCTTTTTTCATTCATTTGGGGTTTGTTATTTCATCCAACAACTCTCTCTCAAACAACTTATTTGTTAGAGTCAATAAGCACTTTGAGCTTAACCTTTCCTTAGAGATTTCCAAAGCAAGTGAAGTAATCATCAAAGGTAAATGATCTTGTCCTCTTCATCTCTAAAATATTAGGAGGATAAGAGAAGTGTAATCTAATGAACTTAGATACTAAGAACATAGAGAAGTTGATAAGCAATGGACTTAAGCCCTAAATAAGTCGAAAGCAACTTGAACTTAAATAAAGTTAATGAACTTATGAAGAATAACTTTTGTTATCATAAGCATGAGAATTATAGATAATAAGGAAATAAGTCAAAACCTACTTTGTTAATAAGTTGGTGTAATAAGTAACTTGAATGTCTACATGTTGATTAAAATCCACTTGGAATGATTAATATTGAGGTTTCACTTTAATTTGCACGATTGACGATAATCGTCAATTCGTGAAATTTCTTGGAATGGAAGTCATATTTTGTGTTTGGCATCGAGACGCTGGTTTTCAATGGAGGTAAGTCATATTTGGCATTATAGAGTCATGACTCAAAATGGCCGGATTCCGACTTAGAACGAAAGAAACGAAAGCGCCGAACGCTCACTTAACGCTTTTATCGCTTTCATTAAAAATGGACTAATAGGTGGAATTTTAGCAAACGAAGTAATATAGATAAAATTCTTGAATGAACGACATAGAGTAATTTAGTAATTTTTGACCCGAGAGGCTCTTGAACGAGCCAATTCGGACTTATAACGAAGAAGTTACGAGTCCGGAATCTCAACTTGTGAAAAATCATCCAAAATGTTCTCAGGTGCATTGTCCAAAATAATCAAGCACCAAAACAAGCAAAGTAAAGACAAGGCAATTAGCCCACGCCAAAAGTCAAAGTGGCCATCAGCCCCTGGAGAGTCACGCCATGAAGACGACATATAACATAGAGACTCGCGCCAAGCAATCCGAGTCCCGATTTTTGAGGAGTAAGTGGATGATGCCACAAATACGCAACAAGTAAGTGTAATAGTCAAGCCACAGCAAAGACCAAATTTTTCATAACCTAGATTATAACGAATGTTTACATGTTGAACATGTTTAGTAATGGATGAACATTAACCAAAGATTTTAAAAGAAACATTGTTAAGACATGATTAAGTCTTAAGCATGAACACTTAGAGTTAAGTTAAGCCAATTACTTATGAATGTGAGAATGACGAATGGAAAGCCGGAACCTTTAATAACAAATCTAATACATAATTAGATTGAGAAGTAGGGTAAGATTCTTTAGAAACCATATGTGATCATTCATGACCTAATGTTCTATGTTATGCTATCATCTAATGTAGAGACCTTAAAGACGAAAGTCCACGTGTTATAAATTGTAGCGTACGCTAAAGGCAAGTACTCTAAACCTTGTTCCAGCTTCGATCCGACAAGTCTTTGTGATTCATGTATTCTTCGCATGAGTTAGTATTTGAGGAATGTCAAAGCCAATCCTTTCTCGCTAAAAGTATGCTATGTTATTCTATCAAGTGTTGATAAGGATTTACCAAACTAATATTGTTGTGGTTTTCAAAAGTAGATGGAGTATGCTAAAATGTTTTGTCATCAAACGACGTAGCACGCGAGGTTGCCACAACTTAAACGTATACACGCTTAATGAATGTAGTGTCGATCAACATAGAGTACTATAGTCGATCACCTGTACGTGCTCGTAAGCTATACCGAACTTACGGACTTTGTGCCGGGATGTCCTTTTCAAAGTACTTATGAAATGCTTACTATCTTGAACCTAATTGATGTTTTACTCGAATATTGTAACCAGAAAACGCTTTTGAATGAAAAGAAGTGCTATTTTGAATTTCAATAGTACTTCGTAATTATTGTTCAGCTTATCAAGATATACGATTCCTATGTTTCAAGCATGCTATTTTCCTTGAATTGTTGTACTTATCGAGCTAGTTAGCTCATTCTTGTTTGAACCATATGAATGCAAATAAGATGTAATCTGAATCGATGGATCCGATAAGATAAAGGGAAGGCAAAAGGCGCTTAACCCATAGATTGCTTGTTAGCTTATGTAATAGTATAGGTTTTGTAAGAAATAATATTGATATTATGACAAAGACAATGTATTGTTTAAAGAAGACCCTGGGTATGTAAATATTCTTTTCTTGATATATATATAAGATATATCCGCTCTTTTTTTTTGTCGAGGCATTTCAATTTTGGATCAATGTTTATGAATAGTCTTTTTCTAATTGTCCGTCCGCTTTGAGGATGGTATGCCGAATCAATCATAAACCGCGCTCATAGCTTTCTCTGATCTAACCCAAAATCGTGAAGTGAATCTTGGGTCACGATCTGAAACTATGGATACTGGCATTCCATGCAATCTCATAATCTCATTTACATACATACTAGCAAAACGCTTCAAGGAATAAGTCTTTCAGATAGGCAAGAAATGGGCGACTTGGTTAATATATCAACAATAACCCAAATCGCACCTACGCCTTGAGAAACCTTAAAGACTCGTGATCTAAATCCATAGTAATGTGTTCCCACTTCCATATTGAAATCTCAAGTGGTTGCAATGGACCCTTTAGTACTTGATGTTCCGCCTTTACACGCCGACAAGTTAAACACCTCGAGATAAACTCCGCGATCTCTCTTTCATATTACTCCACCAAAATGTATGTCAAGATCATGATACATTTTGTACTCCTGTGATGGATTGCAAATGGTGTGTTGTGTGCCTCCATCATGATTCTATGCTTCAAGTCGTAATCGTTAGAAACACAAAGTCCGGAGTCGACTCAAAGTATTCCTTCTTCATCGATTCTTCGCTTCTCGAATAGCACATTCTTGCACTTTCTTCTTCATAATGCATCGCCTCCATGTTTGTAGCTTGAGCAACTTTAACTTTATCGATTAAAGTTGGTTCTACTCGTGATACTAGATATCATTACGCGTACTTGGAGCCTTTACCTCTATCCCCATCCTTCGCAAGTCATACAAAATGAACCTCATATTAATAACATCACTCAGTCTGCACAGATGATCTTCTACTCAATGCGTCGACCATAACGCTTTGTTTTTCCACGATGATATTGAATGGTATGGTCGTAATCTTTCAACAACTCGAGCCAACGTCACGGCCAGATATCGAGTTCCTTTTGGGTGAAGAAATATTTGAGGCTTTTATGATCTCAGATAGATCTCCACTTTCTCCCCATACGTAGTGTCTCCAGATCTTCAATGCGAAAAACGATCACGCTAACTCTAAATCATGAGTAGGATAATTCCTCTCATATTCTTTCGAGTTGTCATGAGGCATAAAGGCTATGACTTTCCCATGTTGCATGAGAACACATCCTAACCCTTTACATGAAGCATCGTCAGAGATAACAAATCCATCCGAACTAGATCAGATTGTCGTAATTGTGTCAAAATGAGTCTTCTCTTGAGTTCTTTAAAACTCTTCTCACAATCCTCACTCCAACCGAATTTTGTATCTTTATGAGTCAGCTGAGTTAACGGAGTAGCGATTCGAGAAAATCCTTCCACGAATCTCCGATAATAACTAGCTAAGCCCAAAAACTACGTGATTTCACCACCGACTTTTGGTTGCTCCCAACTTTGATTGCTTCAATCTTCACCGGTCGATAGATACTCCATGTTTTGACACCACGCGCCCAAGGAATGCTACTTCCTCGCCGTAACTCGCATTTCTTCAAATTTGGCATATAGCTTGTTATCACGGAGCCTTTGTAGTACCAAATTCAAATGGCGCCATGATCTTCACGGCTTTTGGAATAGATGAGGATGTCATCAATAAAGACAATAACGAATCGATCCAAATATTCTTTGAACACACGGTTCATCATATCCATAAAAGCAAAGAAAAGCATTAGTCAATCTAAAAAGACATGACTAAGAATTCATAATGCCCGCATCGAGTTCTCAAGGCGCCTTTGAATATCCTCGCTTTTAATCTTCAAATTGATGATATCCGTAATGAAGATCGATCTTTGAAAAAATTGTGCTCCTTGCAATCGGTCGAACAAGTCATCTATGTGAGGTAGCGGATACCTATTCTTGATAGTGGACATGGTTCAATTCTCAGTAGTCAATACAAAATTGCATACTCCCGCCTTTCTTCTTTACGAATAACACAGAGCACCCCAAGGAGATGTACTAGACGAATGAAACCGGCGTCCAACAACTCCGTAGTTGGACCTTTAACTCCTCAAGTTCAATAGGAGTCATTCGATATGGGGTTTTAGAAATGGGCTTTGTATCGTGTTCAAGGTCAATAAAGAATTCAACTTCACGCTCGGGGGTAGACCGAAGTTCTTGTGAAATACGTCAGAAATTCACTAACAATAGAAATATTATTCAAATCGACGTGTTTTTGTTCAAGTCCGTGACATGGGCTAAGAAAGCTTGCCATCCATTTTTCAATAAACAAATAACTTTATGGCTTGATATGACAATGATTGACTTTAGTGGTTTGGTTGTTTGAATTCGCATAATAGGTTGGTTAGGAATATGAAAACTAACAACCTTACGAAAACAATCAATGTTAAGCATGATGCGTGGTTAACCAATCAATCCCTTAAAACACATCAAATGCAAGAATTTTCAAATCTAAATAAGATCTAAGGTGTAATGTTATGGTTCCAACTTGAATCAAGCAAGATTTATAAAAAAGTAGATGTAATGAAAGTTTCTCCTAATCTGAGTCTCAATAGATAAGTCAAGGTCTAATTAATTTCTTCTAGAGTCAAGTTCAAAAGTTGAGCATAAGCAGGAGAGATAAAAGAATGGATAGAACCCATTCATTAAGGTATAAACTTCGCAAAAATTTATAATTAACTAACCCGTGATAACTTCGCTCGGCCTCGCTTTTGAAAGTTATGAAAGGCGCCTCACTTGAACCAATGATTTTGACTTGTCCGATAGCCTTTCGTGTCATCATTATCGCTAGAATCGACTTTCTCTATAGGCATATTCCACCTCAACCGCTTCGTCAGACTCTCGCTTTCATGATCCGAATCATTAATCTTCGATCCATATCGAATTGGGGTTGACTGCAATGTACAGGGTAATTCTAAACTCGATGTTAGGTTCTCTCAATTTATGTCCAAAAAGAGAAATACATATCATCTATTTTAGCCTTCTTAGATAAGAAATCTCTTTCCACAATATCAACGCTGTCAGTGCACTTTTTAACCTCAGATTACTCATTCTCACTCGCTCAATTGTTTCTTCTTTCACCTTTTATTCCAACTTTATCATCTTATACTCGCCAAAGAGTGCTTCCGCTCAAGCATCACATATCGGGTAACACAAGCTTGAATCGTTGCATCCTTTTGCTCCACGACCACCGCCGCTCTTCACCGCTCTTTCTAACTCATGAATACGATTTTGCAATTCTACATTTCGATCATACAATTCTTCTAATAGATTCTCCTCGTGTTCCTCTTCTTCCTCACTCTCACCGCTACCTCTACGACTAGCTCTGCAAAAGTAACTATTAATTCTTCCTCACCACAAGAATATCTCTAATTCCTTCTTCGTCTGACATCACGTTATCCTCGGTTGGTGATTAGAGGTGTCTCCACTGGCCTCATTCACTCCATTATTAATATTTCACAAATGCCATTCTTAAAAACTGCCATAAAACAAATGTTAATTAAACAAATTAACATATCACATAATATCCCTATACTTCGACTGACCAACCAAATAAATATCAAATAAACTTTGTCAGGTCATACTAGCGAAGGAAATCCCTGTGAGACCCCAGATTTTATCAATAAAGATTTAAATTTTGTTAAAATAATTTTTTTTTAATATTATGGTGTGAATTTAAGATAATATTATAGTTGTGGGTAGTATTTATAAATTTTGCAAAGTATGCAAGTGGTTATATTATATTCGATTGGCTTCAGGGAATATTCTTGTTTAGCAGGGGAATATTCGCATAACTACCAATCATTGGTGGACCCCACAAATGTAATTATTGCTCGGATTGAGAAAACGACAAAAATATTTTATTGAAATAACGACGAAGTTTTACCGTGGTTACCGTTGAACTACTCTAAGTAGTAAAAGTACAAAGAATACGTGTGGTTGCATAAAAGAAACATACTATTGATTATCGATGCTTATGTGAGAAGTCACTCGCTTTGATTCCATTATCACGATTAATAATATGAATTATTATAAGAATAATGATGTTTTTTTTATTATTCGTATTATTAACGTAATAAAATGTAAACATCTTTTTATATAAAATAGAATACTTTATTAAAGTTATTCTATAAATGTAATATATTATATTTTATTATGCATAGTGTTGCATAGTGTTTTGCATAGTGTTTGCATAGTATTGCATAGTGTTTGCATAGGTAAAATGTTTTTATATAAATAGAATATATTATATTTTATTTAAAAGATTTTTCTTTAAATACGGACCGCCGATTAAAGTAAATCAATCTGACCGCTTCATGGATTAGTTACTATGCATTCCATTTTCCTATAAATAAAGCTCATTCCTTCATTATTTTTTTACTTAATTCATTGAAACTCTGCAGAGAGAAAATTATAGAGAGAAGCTTACAGAGAGAAAGTTATAGAAAGAAGAAGAGTATTCGCTACTTCACTACTTCTATATTCAGCTCTTTTACTTGTAGTGGGTGTTATTCTTTCTTCTTGAAGAGAACTTCATTATTCCATTCATTATTATTCGCGTTGAATAACTCCGTAAAAGTGGCATACCCTATACATAACCTTTGATAATGCAGACACCCTATACTTGGTGAAATCCTTATGTTATTCCATTGCTTATTATTCATTGGAATAACTCAGTATACCTGATTTACCCTATACTTGGTGACATTCTTCTATTATTCGTTGGAACATCCTCGTCATGTGTTTTTACACCCAACTGGTTCCGCTTTTTATTATTCTCGTTGGAACATCCCGTCATGTGTTTTACACCGACCTCGGTTCCGCTCTTTATCATTCTCGCTGAATATCCTATCTCGTGTGTTTTACACCCGGATCCGTTCCATCTTTATTATTCTCGTTGGAACATCCTATCGCGTGAATTTCATTTCACCGACTGGTCCGCTTATTATTATTCATTGGAATAACTTTGTTTATGCGCAAGTACCGCATGCACGGTGATTTCTTTTGTTATTCCATTCTTTATTATACCCAGTTGGTTAAAACTTTGACTTCTATACTCCATGAAATTAGTAGAATATCCTCGATATTTGCGCTTTCATCCAAAGATCTTTCATGGAAATATTCTTCCGATCATTATTGAATTTTACTTCACTTAAACAAAGATTACGTTGACAATTTGGACATTAATAATTCATGGATTAAATAATTCTTGAACTTGTTTTATTGAATTACTATGTCATTGTCATCATCCTCATGTTATATTATGTTATCTTTGGCTTACGCATGCATAGATGAACTTAGTATGATTATGACCGTGGATCATTCTTATAATCACGACTTGATATAAATGATGTGACAAAAGTCCTCAAATTCATAATGCAATGATGGATAGTTTTTGTATGATTATGACACTGTAAGTGATTCTAAGATAGTCATTACCATTGATAATTTGATGAAAATCCTCGACCGTGGTACAGGATGATTAGATGTGGTGGTTTATTATTGTCGAGTCTCAGCCGATAAAATTGATGAAAACCTTTTAAAACCTAAAAGATAGTAGACTTTATTCTCTACTGACTTTTTAATGGATTGCTTATTCACCGCAGCTTAAACCGGTTGTCTATTGTATTTTATCGCTTTAACATCAAGTAAAGGCTAATGATAATTTATTCGCATTATCTTAGTCATAATATTTCTACCGGGCTAGTTGAGCTCACCTTTTTTTTCACCGTTTCTTCGTGAAATGAGAACATAGTGGAGACGAAGCCGTGGAACGTAAGTAATGGTCCGGAGGATAGCATTAGTAGTCCTCACTATTCTCGTGAAATAGTGTGATAATAGTTGTAATGAGGACTCCTTTTGAGTTTGTATAATATCTAGTAGACAATATTTGTATTCAAACTCACGCTTTATGTCGATTGCATACCTACGCTTAGGTTAAGAAGTTGTATTTGAATTTATGTACCATGTAAAGTGGCGACCCAAGATGGGTGACGATACCTAATTTTGGGGGCGCCACAACTTGGTATCGAGCTATAAGTAAAGAGCCCCGAGCCTCTCGCCGGTGACTTCTGTTGATGGGGATGCACCGCCCGACTCTCCGTAGGGACGCCTGCTCACTGTGGCAAACCGATAGGTATCAATGTGAGGTGTCGACACAAGTTGGTGTCCGTGAGTCACAATTAGTATCGTAGCTTAGGATATGATCCCAAGGAAGATGTGAGATAAGAACTAGGAGGGAGAGACGGAAATTCCTTCGCTAGTATGACCTACCTAAGTTTATTTGGTATTTAATTGGCTCACGTAGTATAGGGATAATATTTGATATATTAATTAACCTTGTGTTGTGGCGGTGTTTGGAAATGGCAATGAAAATATTCACAATGGAGTGAATGTGACCGCTAGACACCTTTAATCACTAATCGTGTTAATGCAAAGGTCGCATTTGGAACAAATTAGAGATATCCACGTAGTAAATGAAGAACTAATTGTTGCACCCGAGCTAGTTGCGAGGTAGCAAATGAAAGTGAGGAAGAAGAAGAAGAGGAACCCGAGGAGAATTGGTTGTAAGAAATTTATGATCAAAACTTAGAATTACAAAATCGTGTTCGTGAGCTAGAAGAACAAGTTGAAGAACTAAAAATATTCGTGGAAACAAAGGATACAACAATTTAAAATTGGGTTACCCGATATGTGATGCTCGAACAAAATCACGCTTTGGCGGTGGTGTGTAAGATATTAAAGTTGAATCGAGAATTTAAAATCAAAGATCACCGAAAGAAGAAATAATCGAACGAAGGAGAATAGACGATGCATGGGTAAAAGCCGCACAACGCGTTGATAGTGTAGAAAAAGACGTCCGATCCAATAAAGCCAAAATTGATGAAATGGACTTTGCTGACAAAGAATTGGGAGAGTTCTAACATCGAATTCTAATTACCCTCGTGCATAGCGGGCCAACCCAATTCGATATGGATCGGAGAATAATGATTCAAATCATGGATCGTGAATGTGAAGAAGCACTTTAAGGGTGGAATGTACCTATAGTAAAAGTCAAACTCTGTGAATTTAAGCGAGAGCGTTTATTTAGAAACCGAACGGGTTATTACTGTAAATTAATTATCACAAGTCTATACTTTATTCAATACAAGTTCTACCCATTCTTTTATTCTACCTAGTTGTGTTCAATGTTTAAATTTGACCAAAAAAAATTAGACTTTGATTTATCTATCGAAAACTTCGCTGGGGAAACCTTCACACCTCCATCGCTTATTAATCTTGTTGTTTCAAATAAACACTTTCACGATCTTATATCTTTAAAAATTCTTGCCTTTGAGGTAATTTTTGAAAACGATTGATTAACTACTTATTATTCTTTTTGTAAGGTTGTTAGCTTTCATATTCCTAACCAACCTGTTATACTGTAATTCAAAGTAACCAAACCCTAAAGTTAATCACCAAGTATATCGCCATAAGTAAAGAGCCCCGATCCTTTTGTTGTTGACTTCCTTGTGTGGAATGCACCAAAGTTTTACTTTTCAGAGGCTTACATCGTGAATGAAGATGGCAAGTTTATAGTATCATTGTGAGGGCTATCTAGGTTAAGGGATAGAAGTCACAGCTTGGTATCAATGTAACGTATCATCCAAGTCTTGGATAAGAGTAGCAGCTTTGAATGATATTTCTATCATTAATAAATTTCTTGACGATTCTTGAAGATTTCAGCCTACCCTAGAGCGTGAAATCGAATTTTGTATCAATTCTCAAAGATAAAAACCCATTTCTTAAACCTCAAATATTTCTTCAACTAAAATGAATAGCTTTACGTGGTTTATGATGAAAGTCATAATAAAAGCATTGGAAAAATGAAAATCATGGGTATATGAAGTATTAGTAAGTTTTATGATGAGTTATGTTGGTTAGTATGTGAAAACATGAAAGTTTCTTAGAAATCACAAAGAGTTGAAAATCGATTTTGGTGAAAAACGAATATGAAATTCAATTGACTATATCTTTTATTATATTTTGAATTTTTGAATGTGGTCAAGTCCTAGAGTTAGATCTATGAGTTACCTAACTAATACAAGTGGAATTACTGGAAAAGGTGTTGTAGATTTTGTGGGGACTGATTTTAGCAAAGGAGGCCAAAGCTGTAAATTTCGAAAATGCTACTGCCCAGAAACTTTAAGGGACTGTTTCTGGCCACTTAAATTATGAGAAAAAATTCTGGGCTTTTGGGACATGAAGGTATATGGTATAAAGCACCTCCTGTCCAAAAATGAGCTCATTCTCGACTTAAAATGAGCAAGTTATGACTATTTCAATATTTAGGTTTTTCCGACGAAAAAACGCTATAACCGAGTTCTATAACTCCGGCGACCATGAAATTTAAACTAGAAGCTCACGTTAACATGTGTAAGGTCCTGCCAAGATTTGGGAATTTTTGGAGTTAAACTTGAGGTAGCTAATTTCTTAAGAAATTAATTAGAAATTGATTTTTGAAAAATAGTAAATGAATTTTAAAATTCCTAGAAAATATATTTTCATCATGGGACTATATTATGCAAAATCCCAGAAAGAAATATTTTGGGACTGATTTGGTATTTTTCATGAAAATAGTTTAGTTACTTAACATATGAGTTAAATATGTTATGTGAAGTAACAAAGTTGAAAATAGGATTTTATGGCAGAGAATCTTATATAGAGTATATGCATATTTTTTTGAGAGATTTGATAATTGGTGATGATATCTTATGAGTATGACATTTTTGAATGATTAAATGCATTATATGGTAAAGCCGTAAAACAATTAAGATAAATTGTTTATAAATTTAAGAAGTGATTAAAATATTGTTATAATATTAATGATATTAGATTATGAGATTATTAAGTGATTGAAAACATGGGGATATTCTTGAACTCGGATAAATTATATTATAAATGTTTAATATTTATCCTTTATCTCATTTGATTGATTCTTTATATCATTATCCTCACGCTTATATTATATTGAAAGTCATCTGTAACATGAAGTGCATAGATGGACTTGGTATGATTATGACCGTGGATTGTTCTAAGATAATCATAACTCAGAATTGAAAACACAATTATCTTCGTCAGAAAATGGATAATTTGTGGTCGTGATACTAATGAATACACAATTATCTTTCGTCAGAAAGTAATGGATAATTTGTGGTCGTGATACTAATGAATACACAATTATCTTTGGTAGTAGTGTATGGATAATTTGTGGTCGTGATACTAATGAATACACAATTATCTTTGGTCGTAGTGCATGGATAATTTGTGGTCGTGATACTAATGAATACACAATTATCTTTGGCCGTAGTGTTTGGATAATTTGTGGTCGTGATACTAATGAATACATACAATATCTTCGTCAGTAGTGCATGGATAATTTATGGTCGTGATACTAATGAATACACGATTATCTTCGTCGTAGTAGTGCATGGATAATTTGTGGTCGGATACTAATGAATACACAATTATCTTCGCCGTAGTGCTTGGATAATTTGTGGTCGTGATACTAATGAATACACAATTATCTTCGGTCGTAGTGTACGGATAATTTGTGATCGTGATACTAATGAATATCCTCGGCCCGTAAAGGTGGATGATTCGATGATATGGATTAATTATCGAGCCGAGTCTCAAGAATGAAATATTAATTCATGGATGCGGTAAAAGTCATCTTCGTCAGAAGTATTGATAGACTTGGTATGATTATGACGAAGGATTATTCTAAGATAATCACGATCAGATTGAAAACACGAATATCCTCGCCAGCGTGGTGTGCATGGATAATTCGTGGTCGTGATACTATTAAGTCGCTGCCTCAAAGATTATTGGTTTTACAATTGTATATCTTTAAATTGAAGTAAAGATGAAATGTTAATGAATATCTTTCGCCTGGATCGCAAAAAATGAATTTAATGTTTTCAACGATAAAGGTATTCAAGGTATCCTCACCTCTTTATCATATCAAGTATCGCACTCTAATTTCGAGGGCGAAATTCCATAAGAGGGGAGATCAGAGACCCCAGATTTTATCAATAAAGATTTAAATTTTGTTGAAATAATTTTTTTAATATTATGGTGTGAATTTAAGATAATATTATAGTCAGGGTAGTATTTATAAATTTTGCAAAGTATGCAAGTGGTTATATTATATTCGATTGGCTCAGGAATATTCGGGCTTTAGCAGGAAATATTCGTGATAACTACCAATCATTGGTGGACCCTAATAAATGTAATTATCATTTGATTGAGAAAACGACAAAAATATTTTATTGAAATAACCATGAAGTTTTACCGTATATACCGCTGAACTACTCCTAAGTAGTAAAAGTACAAGAATACGTGTGGTTGCATAGAAGACACTCAGTATTGATTATTTATGCTTATGGAGAAGTCACTCAGCTTTGATTCCATTATCACGATTAATAATATGAATTATTATAGTAATAATGATGTTTTATTTTATTCAGATTATTAACGTAATAAAATAAAAACATCTTTTATATAAAATAGAATACTTTATTAAAGTTATTCTATAAATAGAATATATTATATTTTATTATGCATATAGGTTGCATAGTATTTTGCATAAGTGTTTTGCAGATAAGATTGCATAAAGGTTTTGTACGGTAAAATGTTTTTATATAAATAGAATATATTATATTTTATTTAAAAGATTTTTCTTTAAATATGGACCGTCAGATTAAAGTAAATCAATCTGGACTGCTCACGGATTAGTTACTATGATTCCATTTTCCTATAAATAAAGCTCATTCCTTCATTATTTTTACTTAATTCATTGAAACTCTAGAGAGAGAAATTATGAGAGAAGCTATAGAGAGAAAGTTATAGAAAGAAGAAGAGTATTCTCACTACTTCACTACTTCTATATTCAGCTTCTTTTACTAGTAGGGGTGTTATTCTTTCTTCTCGAAGAGAACTTCGTTATTCCATTCATTATTATTCTCATTGAATAACTCGTAAAAGTGGCATACCCTATACATAAC